>CAACVS010000226.1:216135-243404 GCA_900660405.1 Pseudo-nitzschia multistriata | reverse complement strand
AGTAATGGAGGTGATCCAGTAGTAAGCACTAATATTAATTCTCAAGTAGTAACCACTGATTTTATATCCCCAGTAGTAAGGAGCGCTAATAGAAATATTTTGTGTGGAGGGGGGGGGGAGCGGGAAAATAAAGACGGGAAAATGAGAAAAAATTGACACCCGGGGAATTGCCAATAACTTGCGACTAAGGGACTTACCATTAATAGTCCTAATAGCGACTGTCACGCCTACACCATGATGCCGGAAGCAAATGGGAATACGAACATGATTGAGGAGAACTCGACACAATCACCACTCATGCCAATTGAGTACGAGTACACGTACGATTAATCGTAACAATACGTATCATCATACGATTAGCTCAAACCATCGACACCAATTCTGCATTTGGGAAGTTAACTCGTATGAGCCCTTTCGTATTCCATTTTGACGCGTCAGTTTCTATCAACCCCAAAACCTGATTTCGTGAAATCCAAAGATCTCCAAACATTCGCTGCCCATACTTTTTCCCGAGACAATCGCATTGGCATAATTATTATCCATGATGGCGAAGGAAACCGAAGAAGAGACAACTCCCCTGAAAAACGCCCCGGGCGGCATTCTCAAAAAAGACTCGTCATTCAAGAGGACATCGTCGTTCAAGAGGGAAACGTCGTTCAAACGTGAAACGTCATTCAAACTGGATACACCGTTTACGCAAGGCGCCCGTCGAAGGTCGTCAATTAAGTCAATCCACCAGAGAAGGAGTGTTTATGCCGGTGACAGCTATGGGTCGCACGGGCACGCTATCAAAATCAAGAAGGACGTCAACGTGGAATCCCTGACATATGTTGCCGACGAATCGGATGTGTGGAGGGCCCACTGGGCCATCGAGCATTTCATGCTCCGTGGCCATTTTTGGAACCATGCTAAGTTCAAGACCATACAGACGTACTATTGGATCATTATGACGGGGATTGTGCAGGCTGCGATTGCGTACGGAACAAATATCTGTTCAGTGACAATTATTGAAGTGAGTTTTGCACCCCTCTACTTGACGTTTCTCCCTCCCGCCGCTTTTGATTTATGACAGATGCTTAGGAAATCACCTAACCCAAAATATTCGTATGTGTTTCAATCCACAAACCAAACAGATGAAGTTCGACATGACCTCTCGGTTCTTGGAAGAGGGATCGATCCTTCGCGCATTCTTCAGTTTTTATTTAGTTCAGCTTTTCTTTGCGGCAATCGCAGCACTCTGCGTTTACATTGAACCCATATCTGGTGGTTCGGGCATACCAGAGGTAAAATGCTACCTGAACGGAATCGATCTTCCACGCGTTCTTGATGTAAAAACGTTGTTTTGCAAGGTCATTGGGGTGACTTGTTCGGTGTCCGCTGGTCTCCCCGTCGGTAAGGAAGGTCCTATGATTCATTCTGGCGCCGTTGTGGCCAAAATGGTATCCTCCGGAAATGTTAAAAACGACCGCCAGCTTAGAGACCTGGTGACCTGTGGGGCTGCCGCGGGTGTTTGCACAGCCTTTTCGGCTCCGATCGGTGGCATCCTGTTTGCTCTAGAGGAAGGAGCAAGTTACTGGAGTCCATCGGTCACCTGGAGAACCTTCACTTGCTCGATGATTGCCCTAACGGCTCTAATGATGCTGGAGTCTATTGGGATTACTTTTGGAAGGGTTGGTTTCGATAAACTCTTCTCGTTTGGGAATTTCATATTCGAAAAAGGGCAATCCAGCTATGCTATATATGAACTCGGCATTTTCGTTGCAATCGGTGCCGCGGGTGGTCTGATTGGTGCAATTTTCAACGATGTCAACGAGCGAATCACGCACTGGAGAATGAAACATGTCAACACATCCAAAAAACGCCGGTTCATGGAAGTGATGTTGATTTCCACCCTCATGTCCTGCGTTATGTTCTTTTCGTCTTTGGCGTGGCCAATGTGCGCATCGATATCCGACATAATCGAAGAGGAATCGGCTCGACAAAACCTTTACGAGAAGCTAGTTCGATTTCGCTGCGAAGAGGGGGAATACAATGAATTGGCAACTCTCATTTTTGCCGAGCCAGGAGATGCAATCAGGCTTCTCTTTCATCTCCACAAAAACGCCTTCAGCACCTATGCCTTGCTGGCGTTCTTTCTACTTTACATTGGGGTTGCTGTGGTCACCTATGGAATTGCGATCCCTTCGGGTTTGTTTGTTCCGAGTCTGCTCTCTGGGGCGGCATTCGGGCGTCTTTTTGGGAACCAGCTACGGAAACTGTATCCCCACTTGGCATTCAGCAACACTTACTCACTCATTGGCGCGGCCGCAGTTTTGGGAGGGATGGCCCGCATGACCATTAGTCTGACAGTGATTTTATTGGAGTGTACCGGAAACGAACAGTTCGTCCTGCCGCTGATGTTGGTTTTGATGACGGCCCGCATCGTCGGGTCTGTTTACAACGATGATTTGTATCACATCCACATCCACCTGAAAAAGGGAGTGGAGTTTCTCGAAGCCGAATTGACATCCATTACCCTTCACCACAACCTCGTGGCCGGGCAAATCATGGGCGCAAACGTTATTTTCATTCGGCCGGTAGAAAAAGTCGGCGTGGTCTACGACATCCTGATGTCCGCGAAGCACTCAAATTTTCCCGTGGTGGACACGGACGATCGAAACGTCCTCGACGGAACCATCGGCCGCAACACACTCTGCATTCTTCTCAAGGAACGGGCGTTCGGATATCCAATGAACGACACCCACGTTGGCCCGGGAAACCACACGGCCATATCTTCAAACTTTTTGCAGGTCTATGAACGAAAATACCATCCCCTCGTCCAATGGGACGTGCTTTACAGATCCTATCCCCGGTATCCCGACGCGAAAGACCTACGAATCACGGACGAGGACCGCGAGCAGCTCGTCGATCTGCGGCCGTACATCAACAATGCGGCCATCACCGTGCAAGAAACATCTTCAGTCGAGGTACGTCGGAGATTCGTGGAGAGCCTGTTCGGCTCCGGATCATTCCCAATTCAATTTAGTCCAATACTGTGCTATTCCAGCGCTTGTTTCTCACTCCTGCTTTTCGATTTCTGTTCGGCCAATGCTGTGCAACAATGCTGAAATTGTCATGCGTGCGCAGAGAACGTACTCAATGTTTCGAAATCTTGGTTTGCGCTTTCTTCCGGTCGTCAACAAGTACAACCAKGTGGTTGGTACGATTACGCGAAGCGATTTGACGCCGGATGCCCTTGCGGAGACCATGCTGCAAAAAGGAAAGAAACATGAGCCCGTCAACAATGGCAGTTTCATGAGGTGACAGACGCATGCATCGAAGAACGCAATCCCGTTCGAGACCAATACAAGGATGGTACGAACGCGAGCGGGAGACAATAGCTAGAATTCTTGTTTCTTCGATTCAGGGGCAGAATTTCAAAATGAGGACCACATCAACAAATGAATCATTAAAGATTTGCGCAGTCCGGTGTTGCAAGCTAGCAATCGAACCGGACCCACTATTCATTTGGAACAGCCGATTGTGATCGAAATGATCCCATGGTCTTCGCTTGATTTATGTACTATTCATAACATAATAATACCAAGCTGTAGTTAACGATCGATTCATTTGGAATTCTATTCTGGTTCCTAGTTGCTCGTGAGAAAAAAAAAACAGAAGGCCGAACGCTTTGGCGAATCCTTTGGCACCGCCGACTTCCGGACCGAAAAGGTTCGGATCGTTGTTGTTGTTGTTGGCGCGGGCCCCTTCCTCTCCGCGGACTATGCCTCGGAATCTCTGTGCTCGGTCAATGGGCAGCAGGAACCCGATTGAGTTTTTCCTCTTCGGCAGGTTCGCTAGCTACCGGATCTCCGGTATTGCCACACGCGGTCCACGATCGCGGTGTTCCACGGTTTGCGTCGTCCCATGTTCTGGTTGCGGTTGGGGTGCACCCATTTTCCACTGAAATGTCATGTCGGTGTCGTGTGGCAAGACTCTACAAGTCCTTTTTACCATCGGTACCAGGAGAGAACGTCGATCGGTGCTTCTTGTTTGTCCTTGGCATTCTTGTTTTGGATCCGTTCTGTGTTTCACGAAGAACGAAGATTGTTCGTGCTACTGTGCACAAGACGATTGTTAGACGTACATGCAAGATGTGTTGGTGTAAAGCTGGGAGCTGGGACGTGGTCTTGTGAAATAGGTCGTGCATTGTGGAAAACGCAACAAAATACTCGTAATTTTGTGAAAGTTTTTGTTCCTATCGAAATTCCCGTACGTACGGTACCGTACTTACTGCGGAGGTATGTTTGTACGCACTACTTTTATGTTCGTAAACCTCTATGTTCGTACCGTATCTATCCCCCTACCGGTATGTAAAAGCCATACCCCTGACCCCTATCGTAGGTACGTTCATATTGTATCCGAAGACTTGTTCTATTCTCATATCCTATCATACATGTTCGTACGTACTGGTACGTACTTCTAGTTCATAATCATCAATAATTCATACCAACGTGAAGTCCACGGTCGTAGCCGTACGAGTACGAGTATTGTTGTACTGGTACAAAAATGGATCGTTCCCACCATTTTGCATCGCATTGCTTCACGTAATGGCGCAGAAGACTTGTAATCGTACTCGTATCGATAGAGGGGATTCATGATTCATTTCACTTTCGTACTTGACCTTTCCCGCCTTGGTACGAAGTACTGTACGTACGTACTGTGGGATACCAGTTCCTCTAATTGCGCTCAACAACACCCCATCCATCGCAAAGAACGGAACACTAGGAAAAGGCGTCGAGAACAAAACCCTACGAAGGCGAAAGGGCAAGCCCACGGTGTGGTAGAATGGAAAATGTCGCTCTGCCACCACAGCAGCAATCACAGCAGCAGCAGCAGCAGCAACAACAACAACATGAACCACGAGCAACACCGGCAGCCGAGGACGACAACGGTGGCGGGACTACATCGATCGACACCTTTCAGGAATACAAACCCACAGCGCTTCCCCCGATTGTGGTTCGGGCTTGCAACGAATGGTACAGCGGAACCATTGGCAGTTGCAATGGGGAACAATCGAACGCAAACCAAAGCGAAAGGGCAAAGGAAAACGCACACGTCATCGATCTGACCGAAACCGAAACCAAAACCAAAACCGATGCAAAGAGACAGATTGATCCTTCGGCACCAGCAAACGCAACAACAAGCCCAGATCCGAAAGGAGAACAAGAACCAACGCCAACAACTTTAATCGAAGAGAAGCAAAAGGATACCGAGGCCAAGCCCCTGCTTTCACCGACACTGACCGTTCCTTCCCACACCTCGAGTGCCTGCGAATCCGCCTTGCTGTCCAGCGTTGCCGCCCCGATGGTTCCCGAAGAAACCGCCGAGTGCATTCTCCCCCTGCTGGCGCAGACTCCAAGAAAGGATCGCGATCGCGGTCCACCACCCCCTCTGTCCCCGCTCCAGATGGAAGGCGTACTGCTGGCCATACAGCGGCACCGCCGCATCCACTACGACGATGGTCTGCCAAAGCCAAAGCCGCAGCCAGGGCAACCCCCATTGCCGCCCGCGCAATCGGGGAAGGGATCTCCCGGAGCCACCGGGGTCCGCGCCGGATTCTTTCTGGGAGACGGGGCCGGGATCGGCAAGGGCCGGCAGATCGGTGCGATCCTCCGGGACGGCTTTTGCCGGGGCCGGAAGCGCCACGTCTGGCTCTCCGTCTCGCGGGAGCTCATCCTGGACGCCAGGCGCGACCTGGGGGACGTGGGCGTCCACTGTGCGAGGGACGGGGCGGTCTACGACGGGACCCGCTTCCTGGGGGACGGTGGCACTTCGTCGTCGTCGGCCGCCCTGGGCCGGAAGGACCGGGGGGTCCTCTTTCTGACCTACAACCTGCTGGTGAGCGCCAACCGCATCGAGCAGATCATTGCCTGGTGCGCGGGAACGGAGCAGCTCGGGAGGCGCAGAGACGGGGGCGGACGCACAAGCGATGTGCAAAAGCTGGAGCGACGGCGGGCCATGGAACAAGCCTTTGACGGGTGCATCGTCTTTGACGAGGCCCACAAGGCCAAGAACCTCTCGAACAACACCAAGACGGCGCAGCTGGTGCTTCTCCTGCAGAGGCGGCTCCCCATGGCGCGGGTGGTCTACTGCAGCGCCACCGGGGTGTCCGACGTGGAGCAGCTGGGGTACGCGGAACGGCTGGGGCTTTGGAAGATCGGCGGTCCCTCCGGCGTCGGGTCCGTGCTCCCGAACGCCACGCCAAGCGGCGATTCCTCCGGGGGACGGTTCTCGGACTTTGGAGCCTTTTGCGGGTCCCTCGAGCGGCGGGGCCTGGGCTCCCTCGAGCTCCTGGCCCTCGAGCTCAAGACCCGGGGATCCCTCATGGCCCGGACCCTTTCCTGGGAGGGGGCCGAGTTCCAGACGGCCGAGGTCCCCCTCGATGCCCGCCAGCGCGGGGTCTACGACCGGAGCGTGGCCTGGTGGAACGCGGCCCAGGCCGATCTAAGGGAGGCCCTGGAGCTCCTCTCGTCGCTGCCCGCTTCGGCGGCGGATTCCTCGCAGGGGGTGGCGGCCTTGTCGCGGCAGATCTGGGGGACCTTTTGGGCGGCCCACCAGCGCTTTTTCAAGGAGCTGGCCATTTGTGCCAAGGTCCCCTTTCTGGCGAGGGACGCCCTCGCCCAGATCCAGATGGGCCGCTCCGTGGTCTTTGGGCTGCAGGGAACCGGGGAGGCAGGCATGCAGACCCTGCTGAAGGGGCTCGCCGGCGATGCCGGAAACAACAATCTCTTTCCAGAGCTCCTCTCCACCGCGGAGGCCTGCCTGACCGGTTTTGTGGGACAGCACTTCCCGGTCGCCCCTCCCCCACCGGAAATCCCGTCCCTGCCGAGCGAGCCCCCCAAGGACGAGGCCGATCGCCACCGAAACTCCGCCATCCGGGCAAGCATCGAGAGGCTCTCCGGGCTCCCCCCGCCCGAGCCGATCCCCGAGCTGGTGGCCAAGCGGGAGCGGCTGAAGGAGGCGGTCCGCCACATCGGGCTGCCGCCCAATCCGCTCGACGACCTGATCGACCGGCTGGGCGGAACCGACAAGGTGGCCGAGATGACCGGCCGGTCCGGCCGCATGGTCCGGGTCCGAGGCCAGCCTTCCGCCGGCTTTTGCTACTCGAAACGTTTGGCGGTCGCCGCCAGGGGCAGGGACGGCCCCGCGGTGAACAGGGGGGAGGACGCGGACCGGACCAACACGATCGAGCGGCAGAGCTTCATGGACGGCACCAAGCCCGCGGCCATCATCAGCGACGCGGCCAGCACGGGGGTCAGCCTCCACACGGCGTGTGGGAGCAGGGCGAGCCACCGGCGACGGGTCCACTACACCATCGAGCTGCCCTGGTCGGCCGACAAGGCCGTCCAGCAGCTCGGGAGGTCCCACCGCAGCGGCCAGGAATCGGCGCCGATCTACAAGCTGGTCGTCACAAACCTCGGGGGGGAGCGGCGGTTTGCGGCCGCCGTCTCGAAGCGCCTGGCGAGCCTCGGGGCCCTGACCAAGGGGGACCGCAGGGCCGCCACCGGTGCGGACCTGTCGGATTTCGACCTGGACAGCAAGTACGGCAAGCGGGCCCTGAAGCGGTTCTACCGTGCCCTGCAAGAAAACGAGGCCACCGGGGGCGAATCGTCGTCGTCGTCGTCGGCAGTGGGGATCCTTTCCTCCGGAAACGAGGGCGTTCGGGCCATCGTGGAGCAATTTCTGAGGGAGAGCCGGGAAGCCGGCGACGCCCGGCTCCTGAAGAGCCTGCCGGTGGACGACGAGAAACTAAGGCACGCGTGCGTTCTCTCGATCGCGGTGGCCGAGCTGGACCGGATCGGCGTGGACCGGGAGGCGAGGTCCAAGGCGGACGTCCGGGTCTTTCTGAACCGGATCAGCGGCCTGGCGGTGGCGAGGCAGTCCCTGGTGTTTTCCCTCTTTCTGTCGGCGCTGGAACGGGTCGTGAAGGAGGCAAAATCCTCCGGCGAGTTCGAGGGCACCGCGGAGGACGTGACGGCGACCAGCATCGAGATCGGGGGGGAGAGGATCCTGGCCATCGACCCGTCCTCCGGGGCACCCACCAAGCTGACTACCCTGGTTCTCGATCGAGGAATCCCGTTCCGGGCCGTCCGGGACATGGCCCTCCGGGAAGCCCAAAAGCTCGGCCGAGAAGACGAAGACGAAGAGACTCGCGCACAAGAACCCCGGGTAGATCCCGAAAAGGAGAACAAAGAAGACGGCTTTATCGTCCTCGACGGCGAGGGAGACCAAACGAGCGACGACGAGGAAAACACCGAGTGGACGACAAGGAGATCCGTGCCCAAGAAAAAGCCCATTGCGGAACCGGGCTTTTACGTTTCCAAGAACAAGATCCGCGGGAGGTACCTGGTTCTCTTTGCCAGGAGAAAGTTTGACCGGTCCGTCTTCAAGACGGAAGACGAGGCCGCCGCCCTGGATCCCCTGGGATTGATGCAGATCGTCCGGCCGAACACGGGGACGAGCCTCACCGACAAGAGCACGAGGGACCTCCACCAAGCGTACAGGCTCGTCCTGGCCTGCCGGGACCTCCGTGACGGCCACGTGGCATCGGCCACCGAACCGGAGAAGAGCCACCTGGCCCGCTCCGTCCAGACCGTGAAAACCTCCTGGAGGACCGCCTTTCGGGAATCCAACGGCTTTGGCCACGGCAAGGGCCTCGCCCCCCGCCGCCAAGAGGTGTCGCTGGTGAACGGCCCCGTCCTCCACGTGCTGCCGGCCCTCGAGAAGGCGGTCCGGATGCGGTCCGAGCCACAGCGGGCCCTGAAGATCGTCCGGGCCAGGGTCGGGAGCCGGCGGATCGTCGGGGTCCGGTTTCCCTCGGACGACGAGGCCACGAGGGCGCTGGGGGCCGAGCTCGATGCCCTGCGAAGGGCCCGGAAGGGTGTCGGCAGGGGCTTTGCCGACGAGGACCTGGCGCCGGTCTGTCCCCGGACGATGGCGTGGGCAATTACCGAGCGCAAGACCATGAAGAGCTTTTTTGGGGTGGCGGGTCCGGGGCCTTGCCACCGCCCCCTGGATCCGAACCGCGGGAGCGGGGGCACGAGCGCCAAAACCACGGCGCCGGGGGCTCGTTCCGGGAGGAAGCGCGGCGGCGGCGGCTCCGACCGATGCCCGGCCGGGAAGAAGGCAAAACCCTCGACGCTCATGTCGTATTTTTCCAAAAAGAAAAAATGACTCCGTCCGTCCGACGCTATACCAACGATTGTGTTAGAGCGAAAAAGTTTCGAAACCGATCTTTCGGATTGGCAATCACCGAATTACTAAACAAAACTGCATAGAGTAGAATAAAATGTCCCATGCGGCATACATCGACAGGAGGATCCTTCCGTCCAGTGGTAGCCCTAATAATTCTTGCAGTTTTTCCCGCGCGGGAGGGGGTGCGATTGCTGCCTCGCCGTCTTATCCTCCATAGCTTGCATGCAATGCTGGCTTTGGCGCCATCCCGTGACACGAGCGCCTGGCCTTTCTCTTGTTCCGTCCATTGTGTATTTTTTTTTCCTTTCTAGGCACTTGGAAGGGCCTTGCACGCGTCGTGGGCCTCCCCTGGACACCAAAGGAATCGCAACGCTGTGATGCATTGCATCAAAGGGCACACCGGTTCATCGCATCGCATCGGATTGTATTGTATTGTATTGCATTGCATCGGATTGTATCCCCTCGTTTCGCCTCTCGATCCATCGCTGGCTGGACAGGCTAGCACCTCCGGAAGCAGCAACAGCAGCAGCAGCCTCCACCACCGCGTTGGCCACTCGCCTCGGCACCGAGGGGTTCCCCCCGGCTTTCTCCGCCACCGGGGCCGTTCTCCGGAAGCAGAAGGCGGGTCGCCTCGGTGGGTTCTGTTTCTGTTTCCCCCCCGCTCTGTCCTTCTTCGCCGGCCCCCGGCACAAGAACCGCGAGGGCCTCCAAAGGGGGCAAGAAGGGAACCGAAAAGGCCTCGCCGGCCCGGACCCCGCCCTCCGGAACCACCGCCGCAACCACCAAGCCGTCGCAGAAGACGTCTAGCTCGTAGCCCCCCGGCAGGTCGGAGGGGGCCAAGAGTTGTACCCACCGGACGGCGGGGGTTTCGCCGGTGTCGGTGTCGCTGTCGCTGTCGCGTCCGGGGGGGAAGCCTTCCCGGCTTCTTCCGCCGCCCGGGCCGTCTCTGGGATCCGGGGGAACCGGCATGGCACGGCACGGGGGAGGGGTGTTGAGTCGGGGGTGTCTCTTTCCGTTGGGAGACTGGTTTGAAAGGTGGCGTGGGGTGCGGCACGGCGGGTCACCAAACAGAGAGACAGTTCCAGAGACGATGAAACAGTTTCACAACGAGGCCAAACAAATCCATCGTTCTCGCAAAATCAGGGATGCGGCTTTGAGTTTGCGACTTACGATCTTTTTGGCATGTGGAATTATTAGAAGAAAGAACAGTATATAAATTGAAATTATACTTTCAAAGGAGCAATTCAGTCCGATTGGTCTAGAGGCATGATTCCTGCTTTGGGTGCAGGAGGTCCCGGGTTCGATTCCCGGATCGGACCTTTTTGTAATTTTTCGTTGCTTTGTGCCCTACCGGTACTCGTACCCGGTATGTTCGAGCAGCAATCGTAGGAATCGTAGGAAAAGTCATTTCCCAACGGCCTCGGCTCAAGTCGATCTGTAGTGTAGGCAAGCGTACGCGACGCTAAGTACTTGTTACCGATACATCCAGGACTACGGTACGAAATTTAAGTACGTACAGTATTTGCTGGAGTCGTACTACAGTATCCACAGAACAACAACAACAACCACGATCCTCACTAAACTAAACCAAACCAAAGCAGAACGCAACGCAACGCAACGCAGCGCACAACGCAACAATCATTCCAGAGGGGATAGACGGATGGATAAATCTGTGACAGGGTCGAGTGATTGAACGAATCGAATCCTACGTACCTGCATTTCACCGCATCGCATCGCAACACTCGAGTGACGGTCCTCGCCATTCGGTGGCGTCGATGGTGTGATCGGTTGCCGCAACGGTTGCCGCAACAGCTCCCGCACGTTCTCGGGGCAAGAAACCGCGCAACGCCGTGTCGATCGAGTGAGAAGCGGCGGGGTAACAAAACAAACGCAACAACCACCGCCAACACAAACGCCAACACCAACCCCCGCGGCACAACATCCCGGATGCAAAGGACACCCGCGGTCCGGCGGACCGCTGGCCGGCCCCCGGTTCGTAACGGGCCGGCAGGGGACGCCCGTGCACACGCACACGCGAGAAGCCCCCAAGCAGGGGCCGCCGCCCGGGAAGGCCGAAAAGAAAACTCTTCGAGGCCGGCGATGCTCCGGGCCCTCTTCGCGGCCTTGCTGTGCTCCTACCTGGGGCTGCTGCAGAGGCAATGGCAGTGGCAGTCCCCGTCGTGGGCGCGCTACGGTCCCGGCTCCGAGAGCAGATCCACGAGGGCCGCGTTCGACCGGGCCGTGCGGCCCAACGCCACCACCTCGGCCTGCCTGATGGTCTCGGACGACAACCACTTCCTGGCCGAGTGGATCGCCTACCACTACCACGCGGCCAACCTCCGCCGGCTGGTCGTCCTGGTCGACCCCAACAGCCGGACCTCCCCGCTGGGGATCCTTTCGGGATGGAAAGACCGGCTGGTGGACGGCCTGACGGTCTGGAGGGGCGAGGAGGACTACGCCAACAAGGTCGTCCCGAACGAGTTCGAGACGGCGATGCGGTGGGTGGAGCGGGAGTTCACCGAGACGACGCCCGGCCTCGTCGAGCACCGGGCCCGGCAGCGGCTCTTCTACACCCACTGCCTCCGCCTGCTCAAGCGGGAATCCGACCGGGGGCGACCGGGAGGGGCGAGCCCGGGGCAGGGTTCGTCGTCGTCGTCGTCTTCTTCTTCGTTCCGGTGGACCCTGCTGGTGGACGTGGACGAGTTTGTCCGCGTCCACCGAGCCAACCGCACGGCGGCCGGAAGCACCGGCGCGGAGGCTTCGGACCCCTTCTCCCTGCCGGCGGCGGGAACGGCCGGGTCGGTCGCTTCCGTCCTGGAGCTCCTAGCCCGGCCCGACGCACGGGGAGGCCCAAGGGCCCAGTCCTCCCCGTGCGTGCCCCTGCCGCGGGTCCGGTTCCTGCCGGACCCCATGGAAACCGAGCGCGGCAGCAGCCAAAGGCGGCCCCTCCTGGCCACCCAGCGGGACACCCTCCACGCCCCGAGCGGCGACTTCCGGACCAACAAGATCGCCAAGGCAATCATCGACCTGGCCCGGATCTCGGTCGCGGACATTGCCCCGGTCGACAGCATCCACCTCCCGGTCCGGAAGCACTGCCAAAAGTCCGGCCTCCACCTGGCCCACTCGGAGGCCCTCCTGGTGGCCAACCACTACCTGGGGAGCCTGGAGGAGTTCACCTACCGGGAGCACGACGCCCGGGGGGGAGGGGCAACGGCAACAGCGGCAGAGGCAGCCACCACCACTGCCAACCCTTCCGCAACGGCACCGGAGGGCTCTCGCAGGCGCAGGGCGGGCCACCGCCACAAAACCCCCGGTCTCAACGCCCGCACCGCCGACGCCTTTCGGGCCCAGACGAGGGACTCCCACCTCCTCGAAACCGACGACGAGATCCGGCCCTGGCTCGGTGCCTTCCTGGGTGGCAGCGGCAGCGGCGGCGGGGACGACCCCGCCCGGGCCGCCCTGCTGGAGGCCGCCGGGGTGCTGGCCCCAAAGTCGTGGCACCCGCTCGCTCGGAACGGGCTCGGAGAGGAGCGCTGCGCCCTGCTGTTTTTCGGCCTGACCCGGTCCTTCGGGGACCTGGTCCTTCCGAGCCTGGTGAAACACGTCCTGGAGCCCAACGCCCGGCACGGCTGCGACGTCTACGCCCATTTCTACACGGCCGACTCCGAGCCGCCCGGCCGGAAGAACCCGGGGGGGGACCTCCGGCCCTCGGAGATCTTCTGGCTGGAGGACGCCGCCGTGGAGGTCGCCAGGAGGCACTACGAGGAGGTGGTGGAACGAGAGGAAGGCGTCCTCCCGCCGAACCAACGCACCGGCTTTCGGCCCCCCACCGTGGGATTCACCCACGACACACCGGACGAGTTCCTCCTGCGCCGGTCGGAGGAAATCGACCGGTTCCGCGAGGCGACCGCGGAGGTCTCGATCGAAAACCAAACCAGGATCGTTCCGGCTTACTTTCCCTGGAAGGCCAGGACCTACACCAACACGAGCCTCGACAACATCGTCGGGCAGTGGCACTCCATCCAGTCCGTCTTCAAGCTGATGGACTACACCGCAAGGGCGAAGGGCTTTGCCTACGGCCGGGTGGGCATGTTCCGATCCGACGCCCTCTACGTCACCCCCATCGACATTGCCCGCCTCGGCGGGACGGACCGCTACGACACGACCAACCGCTGCTTTGTCACCCCGTCCTTTGCCCTGCAGCCGGTCAACGACCGGATGGTCTACGGGCCCTACGGAGCCGTCAAGATCTGGGCCACCAAGCGCTTCGACCTCCTCGAAGACCGGGCCTCGAAACAGACCGATCCCGGCTGGATCCTCCACCACGAGCGCTTTCTCAACGCCAGCGTCTTTCCCGCCATGGAAGCCGCCGGCTACGAACACTCTCTCGAGACCAACGGGATCTGCTCTCTGAGAACCCGGGCGGACCGCTCGGCGGTCCTCTCCGACTGCTCCACCGACGGACTCCTCCCGACCCACAGGGCGACCTTCTGGAACGACCCGGGCGAGGCCGCCGAAAGGGCCCGGCTGGCCGCGGTCGAGTCGATCGTCGGCAGGAAGTGCTCCCTGGAAGACCGCGGAAGCAAGTGGAAGTTTGCGGTCTGCGGAGAAGAACGACCGGCCTCCTGACACCAGTGACCAGAAGCCGCCTCTGGTACCGTGCAGTTTTTGCCGGGACGAACGGACGAAATAGAGAGAGGCGATAGATTCTGTGATGATTCCTTCGTATTTCGAATAACAGATTGCTAGATTCTAAATGCAAATGCAATGTAAGCCGGAATTGAGGTGAAAAACAGCTTTGATCTATAGGGTATTGGTTTGTTCTATTTCACTTTGTGGCATGTTGCGATGAGAGTTGCGACTGCGCAGTCGTCGCCATTCGTCCGTCGTAATTTCAATCGAATGGCGGTGCAGCAGATATATCGTCCATGAAGTCATCAGCGCATGATGCGTTTGTGTACTGCAGCATATGGTGTCATAGCAATATACAGGTAGTCGGCGGAGTTAACATTTACTGGAGTATCCCTGGACCTCGGCGTCATGCAGCCACTTGAACAAGTCCACTGTCTCGGTCTCGTAGAAAGGTGTGTTCTTGGGAAGGCACGACACAGCCAGTAGGTTTTCGGTCGAGAGCGACTTTCCGGGTACAAGCTTGACCGTTTGGTGGCCGGGACGGTTGTCGTCGTAATAGAGGTAGACGTCGACGGGCATTGCCTTGAATCCCTTCGGGATATCGTAGAGGGTGACCTCGCCGTTCATTAGGTATGCCTGCTTTACAAACTGACAAAAACCGTTGCAATAGTTTTTGCGGCCGAGCACTCCCGCGGCGCAGTTGCCGATCAGGACGTTTCGGCCTGCATTGCGCTTGAACTTGAACCCGGCGATCTTCTTGCCGTTGCCCGCGGTCCAGCGGCCCACGACGGCCATGCCATGGAGCTCGGTCTTTGTAAAGTGTTCAACCAGGCGACCGGACGAGTCTGGCTCGTAGACGAGGTTGCAGACACCACCCTCCGGGATGGGTTCTCCCAGGGTCCTCTCCGACAATCCCTTTTGCATCGCTGGCTTCTCGGAAAGGGCTTTGCTTGGAACCATGGGAGCTGCTGTCACGCTGGTGTTACTGAAATTCGACGAGTTTTCTTGATCCATCGAGAGGGGCTTTTTCGGAACCCGAGCGTTGCTCGAGGCTTCGAAATTCTTGTTGGGTGCCGAGTTTTCTTGATCCTCCGGAAGGACGATGGATCTCTTCGAGGTTGCCGGAAGGAATGAGGAACAAGGTAGCTTCTGGGAGGGGGCGATTTTCAGCTTGCGGTTTTCCATCGCATCGCTCCGGTAGCTGTTTGTGAAAGTACCTCCGTTGTAGATTCTCATTTTGAAATTGTTAGTTGTAAGATCAAAAATTAGTTCCTTGAACCGCGTTGTTGATGTTGTCCTTTTGGATGTTGTTATCGAGATCGATTTCGATTTGTGAAGTATGATGTGCGACGTCGGCGTTTTGTTCTTATTCTGTTGCTAGTTCGTTGTGTACGGGTACGAATCGCATCCTACACAGTTTTCGTCGTTGCGTTTCAAGTTTTTTGATCTTTGTCGTGTCTCAACATCAAGACCGCTTCGGCAAAAAATCGTTGGCGATTTGGGATTTTGGTTTTTGAAACGGCTAGTTTGGTTTGTTTAGCTAGTGCCCGTACGTTTCTAAGAGATGCTTATTCGTACTGTATCCTACGAAGTTTAATTAGTCAAGACGTGTTACAGAACCTTTTTCCCGACTCCCGTGATTCAAAATTATGAAGCGGATTCGACGAGCCGAGAATAATTTATTGACTCATTGGACTCAATAATGTCAAATTTAACTGTCGTAGTGCCGTAGACCTTAGAAGTCAATGGAGGCGATGAAATACGTACCGTGCGTACGGTTCCGTACGAGGCAACATGGTACGGTGGCGATAATTCATCCACCCATTACCACCACCACTATTTCGTATTTTCTGTTCCAACTGTACCGGTACATTGTAGTTGTTCGTCCTCGAACAATCGAACCCATTGCTGAAAGGACGACACATCGGTGCACTTGATTAGAATTCCAGGCTTTCTATGATTAAGGCTACCATTATCGGGACAACACGCCGCCGAATACTTGCCATAAACCTCCAGTGGTTGGTTCCGGGTTTCTTTTCGATTTTTTGCGTGCTTTCCAGCTTTTTGGCAACCGGCACCGTTGCATTCCAACTGCGACACGGGCGACCCGCTCGGGTGGGTGTCGCAAGAACGAACATCAAGCTTGCTGCCAAGGCATCAAAGGAAAAGATCGGCTACAACGACGACAAAATGGTGGCCGAGAACGACGATGTGTTCGTCACGGATTTGGCAAGATACGCCATAAAAGGATTTTCCGGCGATCTATTGGACTCCGTGCTCATACCCGGAGGAGGCGTCCAGACATTTCCAGACGATCGACGCTATGCATTGTTAAAGCAAAAAAACAAAGAAAAATTCGATGAGAAAAGTCCGGAATGGCTTCACAAAGAAAACTTTTTGTGTGCATTCTCCGCCCCGGAGCTCATGGCAAGCTTTCGAAGCCACTACGAAATCGTGGAAGAACAACAGGAGAACAAGAGTGATGATGGCGTCGCTCCGAAAGTATGCATACGAAGACTGCTTACGCTATATCGACGTAGTGGTGAGGATGACAATGATGCCGCTTCCGAGGAAAAACCGGTGCTTGGACCGATTGATTTGAATACACAATCCGGCAGAGAGGCATTGGCTTCTTTCTTTTCATACGAGTCCAACGAAGATCTGGTTTGCGTCACAAAAGAAACCGATGGAAAGGTCAATACCTTCCAGTTCGGGAATACGAGAGCAGGAGTAAAGAACAACCCCGGCGGGGACACTCGAACCGTACACATCGTCAACAGAGCCACCGTTCGCGAATTTTCGAACAAAATTGGTCTGGAGTTGAACCCGATGAGGTTTCGCCCCAACATCGTCATCGATGGATTGGGTCCGTGGGAGGAATTCGATTGGGTAGGGCGCACGCTGCGCATCGTGCCAAAAGAAGAAGGCGACAACGATGAAAATGCCTCGGGTGTGCAGCACGCCGCTCATCTTCGGCTGAAGGTCCTCACCAAGACTGTGAGGTGTGAGGGCATTGGAATCGATCCCCTGGATCCAAAGACGGGAAAGCTCGACATGCCCAAGCTCTTGAGTGAGAATTACCCCGAGCACGGTCCCTACTTGGGAGTATATGCCAGTATCGAAGTAATCGGCGCTGAACAAGGGGGTTGCAGTGGTGATATTGACAAACTATTGTCAGTGGGAGATACACTTTCATTATTGGACGAAGATAACGTGTAGCGCTTGTAATAGTAGACAACATCGTAATGAAACAGAAACAATGCCACGTACGTATTTGGTACAAGGATTGTCAGCTTGAGGGGTTTCGGTTATTCCGTGCCTTGTCTTAAGACCCCCATAAGGTGATTTATGTTCTACTCTTAGTCGTGTAATTGCTGCATTGGAAGTGGATCATTTCGGTTAAAGCTTGGGAAAGGACAAGGATCACGTTTGAATCGCGCGCCAACCCAGTGGATAGGAACCGTCATCAATGTCGAAAGCATGGAGAGTACTCTTACTGCCGTCTGCCGTACAGTACATCAATGTAACAATCAACTATCATTTTTCAGAATCCCAAACGGGAAACACGGGAATGAATCGGTCCCAAATCCCTCAGTATTTATCTACCGATACTTCGTAGTAATGTTTCTACTACAATTTTGTTTTGGTCTAGTACGTACTTGGGTACGTAGCTTCTACCTACCTCTACTTCAAAACAAATCGAATCCCCGATGCTTCTATCGCCCAACAATTAAAAGAGTTTCAGCCAAGGTAGAAAACAAGGGAGTTCGGTGCATTTGATTGCAACTCCAGGCTCTCTATGACTACCGCTACCATTTTCAGGGTAAACCTCCACGGGTTGCTCATCGGCTTTTTCTCGCTATTTTGTTTGCTTCCCGGCTCTTCGCGTGGCGTAGCACAAGGCACCGCAACTGGAACCGCTGCATTCCAACCACCACACGAGCGATCCTCTTGGGCAAGTTCTGCAAGGGCAAACGCCCACACCGAACTATCTGCCAAAGGATCGAAACCGAAGGCCAGCTATAACGATGACGACACAATGGTAGCACTCCTGCATTCGCACCACCTTCTCGACCACAAACCCGACAACCTGCTGCTCAGGGGAGGAAGATACAAACTCCGCGGGGTAGCCTTCCTCGGTCGTCCGGGGGTTGCCCTCTGCATCGGACCCCCAAAGGCCCACACAAAATTCAAGAGGGCCCTGGAATCGGCCATGCCCCAGAAACGATTCAAGACGAAGGACCTGGAGATAACTCATCCGGAAGGAGAATTTTTGGCCATGGAGGGATTCTCCAGGGCCGAAACGCTGGGCGACTTCCGCGCCATCCTGGCGTCGATCGGCAGGGAGGCCGAGTTTTTCGAGCTCACGGGGATCGAGGATCCGAATTCGTCGTCTTCGTCGCCTCCGCCGCCCAATGATCAAAGCAATGAACAGGCAACGGGGAGAAAGTGTGGCCGGAGAGGGAAGAACAAAAACAGGAAAGGACGAAAGTAATACAAGACGAAACACACGGGGTTTGCTACAGCGATCGGTACAATGGACGATATTTATTATAATGTTGAAAACAATCATCGGACATCACAATCATGCATTGTACTTTTGGTACGGAGATACTTTGATGGGCTTTTGACTTGAGAATCCACCTCTCCTGAGCCACCGACAGCCACAGGTGTTAGATTTCCAGAATCGGGAAGATGCCAACGAGTTTCTCAATTATTGAACATGTGTGTTCGGGATCCGTATGAGAGTGGATTTGTCTTCCCATGAATCTCTTTGGCCACGCTCAGAATCCGCTGTATAAGGGTAGGTTGTTGGAATTTGAATTCTTGGAATTGATTACAATTGTAACAGTATTGATAAACTGATGTTTACGTTGCTCCTATTTAATGATGGGTAGTCTCGAATGCTCCTGCCATCCCTAATTCATGCATTCACCTACGTTTTGGTTAAGACTAACTCTATTGAACGTTGATGTTGAACTTAATACAAAAGCCAGAGAATTGTTACTGATTTAACTTACTAGTAGAAGTAGTAGCATTGATTCCAATAGCTAGTCTCTTGAAGAAAGAATGACAGCAGTCCCCCAGAAAAATGTGAGAAAGAAGTGACAAGATTCATGCCTACATACATTAGTAGCAAATAGGATAATCCATAGTAGTGCCTATTCTTCACATTCTTGTTCTTATCCTCTTGAATTATGACAGCAGAAAGCAGATACAGCAGTCATAACAAACTATGACAAGTAGGATATAGAATAGAATACTAAGAATAGTTCCTCTAGTACACTAGTGGTAATAGCAGCAGGAGCACATGAAAAAATATTGTAATAGAGAGGAGGAAAAAATTTAATCTGGCATGATGGCCCATTAAATTATTTGAGTTAATCCATTAGATTGTGGACAATTGGTTCTGAACTAAGAACCAATAAACTATCAGCACTTGTTTATCACTCTTCTATCCTGATACTAATTTATTCCCTGCCTGAAGTCTTTGAAATGCCTCTATTCTAGGACTTGTTCTTGCAATCATGGTGAAGAAGAAGTAGTGGAATATCAAAATGACCAGTATGACTGACCTTGAAAGTAGTAGTGACTCAAAATCAAATAACAGATTACTATGGGGTTGCACTACCACTGTGGTAGGATTGGGTAAATACAGTCCAAATGACATCAAAGTAGTAGGCCAAATAATAGTAGGGTAGTATTGTTATCTCTCTGTACAATGGAATTGAAACAGGCTGGCATAATACAATTGCTGGTTATATTACCAGTGTTGCTTTGTGTTTCAATAATCTAAATGTTTTGGGCACCAGACACCTTTTCAAAGAAAAAGACTTGCTATGCAACACTCTCTGCCTCTAATAATATTGATGGTACCCTTCTTCATACTATAGTCTACTAGGATATGTGATTCCAACCTTTGTAATAGTACTACTTGATGTCCCACTTCTTAGTAGTAGTAGTAGTAGTACAGGAATACCAACAAACTGAATATTATTTGAAATAGCAAGAATTTATTTGACTCAATGATAATATTAGAATTCCTCAAAACCATTACTACTAAGCAACCAGCCATAAGAAGAATTGTTTAAATATTGGTGACGCTGAGAGGATGTTACTACCAGAAACAGTAATAATAGTAGTAGAGAGGCACATGACTCTTTGTGGATGCTTGATCACCACAAAGACATAAGTAAAAGAAATTTTCTCAGCCTAGGAGGTATGAGCAACAAAAATCTTCCCCTTTACTACAACAAAATGTGAAATAAAGAAGAAGTAAAACAATATACACTAGCAAGGAGTGATTTCTGATACGAGCTATGTGTCTCTAACATGTAATTTTACAATAAGATAAAAAAATTACAAAGAATTTTGTTTCAATTTACAGTTCTTGTTTGCTGGTACCACCACCAGTAATGAGTTTTGCTACCAATTCAGAGTCAGCATAGAGGTGCATCCATGCACAATCAAATATCACACTGGAAAGACTAGTATGTACAAGTCTGAAGAAACCCTTGTTGTTGTTGTTATTGACAGCAACAGAGTTCTCCCTTGTCCTTCTCAGCAGCTGGAGCTCTGATTGAAAATTTTTCACACTTGCAACTAAGAATACTACAAGAAAGACAAGCTTCTTGATTTGTGTTCAAAAACAGATTACTTGAGTTAGTTGATTGAGTGCTGCCATCATGTCTCCCCAAACTCAGATTCTTGACTTCCACCGATTCTTGCCTAACACTTTCCAGTGGTACAGTTAAATTGGCTATGATGCACTTGACTACATGGGAGCCACTGACCATGAAGAATTCTCACTGCAATGGACTTTGGTAATGACTGGTCATTCCAAAATCAAACTGATTATTTTACATGAAACAGAATCCCATTCCTTAGACAAGGAGATAAAGTCTGTCACAAGCCATACAACCAACAAAACAGAAAAGGTCTCAACCCCACCAAGACTAGATAAAAATTATATGAGCATTGTTTTATAATGTTAATGTTACAATTTTTTAATGGAAATACTTGTTGTGGACAAGCAGAAGCATTATGGAAGCCAGAACCATCACTTTTTGCTGGGAGAAGGTTGTTTCTACTACTAGTAGTTAGTACTGTGAAATGGGACTCCTGGAGGAGCATGAGTGAGGTAGGAAAGATGTACTAAGGTATGCTGGAATAAGTTAGAGTATTGTTGTCTGTTTTTGGAGGATGTATCACAGATCAGCATATCTTGAGTGATGCTTTCCACTGGTTCTTTCAATTTAGTAATTAATAGTAGACAGAGGAAGTACTGTGTAATCAGATTGGTATTGGTAGTGGTGAAAATAGCAGTTGCAGCATCTTGCATTCTCTTGTATGGAAGGCCTGCTCTTGGAAAACCGTGTGACCATCCAAGAAAAAATTGTTGCTTTGTTCCAACAGAGGAACCAATTCATGAGCACAAAAAAAATCAAACAAGGAGGCTCCTAAAGCCCAAGGAAAATGAACCTGAAGTGAGATCTGGTCCAAAAAAGATGGTGCCAGAGAGTGCTGGTCTGTTAGTAGTAGTACTGGTAGTGTTTTGTCAGACAGAGACTCTTCATGGAGTGTTTTTCTGGAGTAAGACAGCAAGTGTCAAACCATTCTGTAATACAGCTGATCAAGGTTTCAGTAGAAATAGATAGGGGGGATCCAATAGTTGTCATTGTCTTCTTGAAAGATAGTAAGATAGTCCAATGTGAGGAAAGTCAACTGGCACGAGAACAGTGGAGGATATGGATACTGTTTTTCTGATGGGAGTATACTAGACAACATGAGTCACCATGAAGTTGATACTAGTAGTACTATGGTTTCTTGAGAACTGTAGCATCACCAGTTGGTATGATGACATTGCAAAACTTTGTAAGCAGCAGATAGCAATACTGGGAGACTTCTACTAACAACCTAACCTTGAGGACTTTACTTGTCCACTTAACATTAATTACTTGTCCACTTAACATTACTAGTAGTAGTACCAGAGCATTACTAGCGCTCATGTTCCTACAAACACCACATCATTCAGGACAAGCATGGTGGTGGTTAGTAAAATGGAAAAGTTAGTACTACTTACATGTTTCTCACCATATTTGTTTCTGCCCAACTAAACTAGAATGGGGGCAAACCACCACCTTTTAGCAGGTGAGTGGCCAGCAAAACATCTAACAAAGTCAAAAGTCGTAAAACTGGCTCTTGTTTGGAGAGCAAGGGTAAGTAACCATTTCTTTTCTTACACAGGAGTAGGTGTGTACAATAGCACCCAGAACATCCATACTAGCTGAATAAGAAACAAATTAATAGACAACTACTAGCAAGAATACTTCAAGAAGCACTGCCTTTCCTCTAAAGTGGTAAATGCTGATTTCAGGAATTCTTGCTGCTGGCAACCTATCTGAGGACACTCTTCCACAAAGTAACCAGACAAAGTCTATTCAAGTGTTAGTATAGCAGATGGGAAATTTTTGTAGTGATCAGCACCATACAATTGCACTAAAGCATACTGCTGAAGTCAACACCATCATCATCAACAGTAAGTGCAAGACCAAGAGCAAGAGTAAACAAAGACAGCAGTTCAATAGATGCAAGAAAAAGCAAGGAATCAGATTACAACCATGTCAAAACATCCTTCAAAAATACTCTACTACTACTACTACTACTAGTACTACTACACAAAATCTTTGAGAGATGAGTGGGTGCTACTTTTGAACTATTAATGGATGTGTTACCAGTCTGTGCTACTTTTGAACTATGATGAATGTGTTACTAGTCCTACTAGTAGTAGTTTGTTTACTTATGAACTTTAGCAAGAGATCCTTCAGGAGATTAGAATCAGCAGTTAACAGACAGACATGCAACAACACTGTGTTGCAACACCAACACATTTTGGTTCATAAAAATGCTGAAAACACAGAAATTGTGACAGATCTATCATTACACAGGATCCAGCATTTCTGTTGATGAGATATAAATTGGGCTGGCAGTACTAGTAGCATCAAACAGTTGGAAACATTGAGCGAGTATCTGAACTTATTACTAGGTGACAAGCCATAAGAGCATCCGCCACCGGCGCCCCCGCTCTGTGGATCCCTGCTAGGCATTTTACCATGGCGAAATCCGGCGAGGTTCTGGCGGGCTCCGGATCGGGAGGGACCAGCGCCGACCAGATTGGCACAAAGCCCAATGCGAACGATCCTGTGCCCACCAAATCAATGGTTAGCTCCCTCGAGAGCAGCGCCGAGACCCTTGCCCTCGATTCGGCTGCCCTGGCACTCGCGACGGCTTCCGTGCTCCTGGCATGCTTAGAGAAGATAGAAACCGGAAGAGCACAAGACGCACCATTGCCACCATTGTCACCAGCACCAAGAACAAGAATCAGATGGAACACGAATGCACTACTTATTTTGCTGTCACACGTTGTTAGTATTTCTTTTTTCTATAGCAATTACAATTCCATTGGTCGTATTTTATTTGTACAGAATGAAACGAATGGTGTGTTTGGTGTGATTGTGTTTTGTGTCTAATGGTCGCAGAGTGGATGGTTCGTTTCGCACGACGAAAATCAAAGGGTGCAAGCCCCCTTGTTCCCCGTCGCTGAGTTGCCTTCGTGTTTGGTCGGGTCGGCGCTCATCAAAATTGGAAATCAAAGTGGCTGTGGTTCCTTCGATGACCACGGCGCCTGTGCGATGGCCGCGGGTTTGGTTCTTTCGCACCCGGCTGCGCGTGCCTGCCAATGTCGAGGTCGTCGTTGTCGAGAACGACGGTCCTCGTGGTGCCGCGGTCCAGAACCATTGGGGACTGCGATGGTCGTCTCGGTGGAAGCGTCGATGACACTCTGCGTGGTATTTCTGTTGCCGGTGCGATTGGTTCGGAAGGAATGTACAGGGGCGACATGAGGTCTTCCTTCGTTTCTTCCACCACCATTTCGGCAGCAGCAGCAGCAGCCGCCGCAAGCCTGTGGTCTTGGTGAATTCCGTCCGTTGATTCCTCGATGCTCACTCTGTTGATGAGCATGCGTCTGGCTTCTTGACTGACGCGGAAGGGATCGTTTCGAAACATTACTTTTTCGGCGGGGTTTTCGTCTTCGTCGTCGTCGAGGTTCCAGACCTTGATGCTGTCGTTTGCCATCATGAGTTCCTCGGGCATGTACAGCTGCTCGTTGTATTGGAGCAACTGCTTGAGTTCCCGAACGCCATTTGGATACGACGCGGTAACGTCGATCGCGACAGTCGCCGGCGAAGTCTTTCCCGGGTCGGGTGAAATGATATCAACCGGCATGGTTGTTGCCATTTTGGGTGTTGGGTGTTGCGTGTTGCGTGTGTTCTGTATTCTGTTTTGTTTTGGTGAAGAATTTGAGGCTTTCTGGCTCTCTTTTTCGTTGTTGTGTTCCGTTGCGGTTTGTTGCGTTGTGAGTTCTACGTTCTCGATCGATTCGTGTTGTGTGCTGTTGTGCTTTTTCCTGTTTGACTCTTTGCTGTTGATGATCTGTTGAAATGCTGTCGTGGGCAAGCTCGGTCTAGTTGTATCACGGAAACTTGTCGGGGGTTTCGGATTTATGAAAATTGTACGGCGCTCAAACGGCGGCGGCACACGGAATTTAGATCAGACGATTTGGTCGTACGTACCGGTAGTAGAAAAATTTCTCAATACGGAACGTATAGGAGTAGTCATTGTACAGCGCGTATGTAGTCGTATTCTCGCTCGAGATGTGAAAGCCGTGAAAACCCATAGTCGGCGAAGAGAAAAACTGTCCACGTGCACTGTTTCAACGAGTATGTTGAAGTCTGTTTGATAGGCCATATTGAAATTCTGTTGAGAGGCATAGTATTCCGTACAAACGAAAACTGTTCGACGAGACGAAAAACTGCCCGGGAACGGAGGGCCAGAAACAAACATCGCCGGTAATCGATTTGAACGGTCAGCCAGGCGGGAAAGCGGGATTTTTTCGAGGAGGGAATTCGTCAACGGCGAGCAATTTTGGCAAGACTGAGCCGTTGTCGTAGAAGGTACCTGGTACGTACAAAAAACAACAACGTTGGAGAATCGTTCATGGCGGATGAAAAGCGGCGGGAATCAGATCCTACGCACCGTATGCTCATTTTTGATTGGATATTAAATAACGGCTTTCAATCGTAGAAAATGAGTCCAAAGCAACAAGGTCGGTCATATTTTGAGAAATCGGAAGACCATGCAATGCAGACCAAACAAAGATCAGGGACCTACTCGGATTCGGAAGTACGAGTACGAATACTGTCCATGCTATAAGTGGCAGAATTGTCGCGATAAAAATGTTATTCATACGTAGTCTTACACTTCTATCATTCGCTTCTCGACAGCTGTTCAACATTTGGTCAAGATCAGGGATCTACTCGGATTCGGAAGTACGAGTACGAATACTGTCCATGCTATAAGTGGCAGAATTGTCGCGATAAAAATGTTATTCATACGTAGTCTTACATTGCTATCATTGGCTTCTCGACAGCTGTTCAACATTGCTGAACAATAATTATTGATGCCGTCCGCTGTCTCTATCTCTGGTGTTCGGATGGAAATGCAACGTAATCGTGGCGCATTCAGCATGATTACGTGTTGGTCTCTTTTTGTATTTGCCAAAATTCCTCCTCTCCGATGTATCAATTGCGATAAGCTACACCGTTTTCATCTAAAATATGCAGCAGCTGCTGTTGCTGTTGCTGCTGTCTACAAATGCTGCTGCCAATGCTGGCTGTTGCTGTTCCTGTTGCTGTTCCTGTTTTGAAATATCGGGTGCATCCAGCACAATCACCAGTGATAAGTGAGAGAGTAAAGCCACAAAATATGTCCTCTCCGATGTCTCCGATGTAATAACATACACCGTTTTCATGAAACGAATTCTTTCGTCTAAATCAATTTTCTTCTCAACGATGGAAGAGTACTTTGAATCATTGTTAGCGGTGATCTGTTTTCTGTTTCGAACGAGGCTCCAGAAGAGGTACGCCAGGACCATCCCCAGCATCACGAGCCACGAGCTGTGTCGGAGCACCTTCAGTAGTTGTCGGAGCACCGGCAGCAGCTGCTCGGACAAATTGCTGGATGAGACCATCTCCAGTAACTTTTTCAACACGCTGGACCACATGTTGTCCGTGAGCAACTCGTACAGCTGCCTGGCTAACCCACTTTCTCCGAAAACCGAAAGCGCCTCGAACCAGTGGTTTTTCAAAAGCCTATCCAGCACATTGGACCACCCGTTATGCGTGAGCACCTCCAGCAGCTTCTTGGACAATTCGACGGGTATCAACTTGAACCTCTTTATGATGCTCTCCCAGAACTTCGTTCCCAGCTGGTTCAACGTAATGTTTACGAAAGTCTTAAGTGCCTCGAGCCACTTGCCATCCTGGAGCTTCAACAGCACATCGGACCAATCTTTGTGCTGGAGCACCTTCGGCAACTTTAAGATTGGGACGTTCTGCAGAAATTCGAGCAAATTCTTCAGCAGCTGGAACAACCCACCTCCATGGAGTAACCACCGCAGAATCTTGGACCACCAGCCGTGTTGGCGCTCCGGACTCCTCTCATTTGACTCGGAGGGAACGACCACCAGCGCTAGCTCCCGCGAAACCTTCAGCTTCCGTGAAACGGGAACCACAACCACGCACACCGGGAGCGGTAGTTGGTCTTGTTTCAGGCAGTCCGACGAAACCAGCTTGGCGTACACAGAAGCCGGGTGGTGTTCCTGGATGATGGTGGCCATCTCGCTCGCAGTGCTGCCGACTTCCACCGCCACGATAGAACCGGCGCTCCGGAGGGCCTTCGGCATTTCGGACCATCCGCGGAGGGGCTGTGGCGGTTCCACCAATTGGAGCTCCCTCGGCTGTGGCCTGGGCCCGCCGACCGCCAGCGAGAGGGGTTTCCACGAGGGGCAAATAAATAATCTTTTAGGTCGTACGACATCGTACCGTACGGCCTGCACTGAATGGTACGTACTCGTACTTACCGTACGGTATCCAATATTATTGACTATTGATTACAGTACTTCAGTACTATTGCTTGTACGACCAATATTTATTATTAGGTTCCCGGAGAGGGACCGAACACAGTTGCTGTTGCCCTGGAGGACTCGTACGTGGTTACGGTAGGTGTTGTTCTCCCTGTCCCCGTATCCAGTGCTATTGTTGTTTCCTGTGTCGTTATTTTGCAGTTGTATGACTAGTTAGAATACTTTGAAGGACCTCTATTTTGGTGACAACCTGAACTCAAAATTAAACAGGGGTAAAAAATTTAGACCCCTGAAATTAAAGACGTACGTACCGCCCCAAAAAGTAAAAATGTTAACGGTACTTTACATACACAGGTACGTTCATACCCATACAGGTACGTTCATACCCAGATCGGTACGTTCATACCCAGATCGGTAC
>CAACVS010000226.1:186994-216030 GCA_900660405.1 Pseudo-nitzschia multistriata | reverse complement strand
TCGGTACGTTCATACCCAGACAGGTACGTTCATATCCAAACAGTTACGTTCATACCCAAACAGGTACGTTCATACCCAGATCGGTACGTTCATACTCAGACAGGTACATTCATACCCTAACAGGTACGTTCATACCCAGACAGGTACGTTCATACCCATAGGGGTTTATGACTA
This sequence comes from Pseudo-nitzschia multistriata, assembly GCA_900660405.1. Taxonomy (NCBI): domain Eukaryota; phylum Bacillariophyta; class Bacillariophyceae; order Bacillariales; family Bacillariaceae; genus Pseudo-nitzschia; species Pseudo-nitzschia multistriata. The sequence goes on along the minus strand of CAACVS010000226.1, from coordinate 215,856 downwards.
CTGACTACATTACACTCGAACCGTACGTACGGTAGGGTTGGTGATGCAAAAATGCATTTTGTCGCGGCGTCCACGATTGGAAGCCAGCGCCAACACGAGGGTTGCGATCTTTTTATGGATAGGGCTAGTACAAACACCGTACAACGAATGGCCGACACTCCCAACTCTTGGGACCGCGACTCATTCGAATTCATTTTTTCTACACGTTGCGTTTTTCGGCGTCGAGGCGAAACCACGAGCAAAAACGATGCTATCGTTCGTGAAACCCGTACGACACGATACGATACTTGATGTACCGTACGTACGGAACCGCGTCGTACAGTGTGTTGTATCGTACGGTATGTTTTTGTGTATCGTGTTTCTCCGATTCTTGCGAAACATCGCATACGCCGCGGTGCCGTATCGATTCCTTCCTTCCTACATTCCTTCCTTCGCCGGAGGACGCACCGAGAAACAGACAGGCAAGCGCCCAAGCAAGCTACCGATCAGCCAACCAACAAGCCGGGCCGCGAAGCAAGGAAGAATGTGTGTGATCGTTCCCGAACGAATGCGCGGATGCGGAATCCGCAAGCCCCGCCCCGATCGAAGGCGTGCGGACGGGGGGAGCCTCCCTTGCGGGGCAAGCGCAAGCCGCCTTGGTGGGAGCCCCTCGCCGGTCCCCCGGCCCCTCCGCTGGCTCCTCTTTGCGGTGGTCCTGGCCCTGGTGGGGGTGGCTCCCGCGGAGGGACAGCGGCATCGCAGGGGAGGCCACCCCGGGAAGGTCCTGCGGCACGACGCCCCCCGGCCCGATCCCCCGGGGACCGCCACCGACCTGACCGGCAGCGTGCTGGGCCGCCGCGACAAGAAGCGGCTCGAAAGGCGCATCCGGGGGGGGAGGCCCTTGCCCTTTTCGTTGCAATGGCCCCGGCCCTCATCGCGGAAGCGCCGATCGCTCGCCGACCTCGACCTGGAGGTCGTCGTCGCCTCGGGCGTGGAGCACGGGTACACCCCCCGGGAGATGGCGGCCGACCTCCTCCACAAGGGCTGGGGGATGGCGGACCAGACCGAAACCCACAGCGGCGGGATGATCGTCCTGGTGGCCATTGAGGACCACCGGATCGAGATCGTCGTCGGCGACAGCCTGGCCCACGTCTTTGGGGCCGACTGGTGCCACTCGGTGCTCTACGGGAGGGGCGTCACCGAGGCCTTTCGGGCCGGCCGGTACGGCCCGGGCCTGGAGCGGCTGCTGGACGAGGTCAAGGACCGGTGGGGGGAGGCGGGCGCGGAAACAGCAACAGAAACGCACGCGGGACCGCACTCGGGCCGGAGACACCGGTCGCGGACCGGCACCGCCGTGGCGTACCTGGCGGCCCTCGCCGGTGGCTATGCCGGCCTGTCCTTCTGGCAAAGGGGGTTCGGGGGCGGCGGCGGGGATCCCCGCTACGGCCACGGCCACGGAGAAGGCCACCACGGGCACGATCACGGACACGGACACGGACACCTGCCAACGGGAGACCCTCGCCACGCAAGACGCCGCGGGGGCCTTGCGCACGGGCCGGGAAGGGGCCTGGACATGGGCATGGGTATGGGACTGCCCCTGCCCCTCCTCTCCGGCCTCGGCGGCGCCCTGCTGGGGGCCAAGCGGGGGGCTAGGCTCGCCGGTGTTGCCCGGAGGCACCGGCCATTCGTAACGTTCGGCGAAAGGGATTGCGGCGCACAGCGCATCGAGGGGTCCCCGCCATCCGCCGCCGCCGCAGGGGCGAACATCAAACGCCCGTTCCGATCGCCGCCGCTTTCCCCGCTCCGCTGGGAGGAACAGAGGCAGCGGCTGAGAGACGCCGCCGCTTTGCGGAGGGACCGCCCTGGGGGATTCGGCGGGGGGGCCACCTGGTGGACCACGGGCCAATACGACTCGTCCGTTCGAACGACGCGGTCCGGGTCCCCGTCCGGATCGGTCGGGGGCGGGGGGGCCACCTGGTCGGTCCGCCCTCCCGGAACCGGCGGGAACGGGAACAAGGAGGAACCCTACCCGGGTGGGACCGGCAGCGGGAGTGCTGCCGGCGGTGGAGCGTCGTGGTAGCAAGCACAGTACAGAACAGCAAAAGCTATCCATCAGCCCCTGGTGGCATCGAGCTCCTCCACAGATCTGTACCGTACGAGTACCGGCTTTTCCCATGAAACTGTGCATCGTTGAACAAAACTACTGTACGACTAGTTTCTTTCCAAACTTTCGAATAAAAATAAAAACGGACTGCGATTTTTGTTTTCGCGTGTGGACCGAGGATTTAACAATCCTCAATCACGAGTAGATAGCGAGTAGCGACTCAGCACTAAGCTCACTCCTTATGGTACGGTACGGTACGTACGTATCATACGTTATGGCACCTACCTGGTGGAGACCAAATCAACATTCCGCAGGTTGTACCGAAGTATCTATGACCAGATTCACTCTTCACAACTTGAACAAAACGAGAATCCTAATTAATGCATAACCTCCGGTTAACGGTTGTAAATGAAAATAACGCTTAACGGCGCAAATGTAACACGAAACGAAAAAGAAGAATAGTTTTTGAGAAATTTCTTGCGGCTTGACACCAATCTCGCAGGTGGGTACTTGGTACAGTAAATATGGTAGCATGTGTTACGTACCGCATCGAACAAACGATGCGATGCGTTGTTAACTTTCTCCGGTACAGCAGGAACCACACCACCACCGCCGTCGTTGCCCAACCCTAACGCACGAAAAGAACGCTCTGTTTCACTTCACTCCAATCCTTCGTCATCCACACCAATCATCGCCATGCCAAAGCTCGGCAGTTCTTCTTCTCCTCGGATGGCCTCCGCAACAACAACAGCGGTCTTGCTGTTTTTGTTGTCGTCGGTAGGGGTCGTGCTGTCGGAGACCGTCGATCTCTCCTTTGGACAATGGTGCTACCCGTACGAAGAAATGAAAATGTGCGTCCTCCGGGTCTTTACACTGATCGGTGGTGAACTCCTCCTGATGGATTCGGTACGTTTTGTTTTAGTGGATGAGTGTGGCAAACGCACGAGGCATCCGCTCCCTGCAACAGACGAGGCCAGCGACCGATGCCGCTGCCACAGAACCTGTGTGTTTGCCCCCCTCCATTGTTTCAAGAGCACTCACGAGCTATCGTCTCTGGACCATCGTTTGCAACCTAACCCCAACTAACCAAACTAACCAAACTAACGAATCAACGAACAAACAACGACCGAAAACGAAAACGCAAGGGCTCGAGTGCCATCGGGTTCTGCGAAGATCCCGACCCCACCCAGGTACTCAACCCGCGGCGGTTCGCCGACTCGAATGCCGGTGGAAAACCGATTTCCCAGTGCATGATGTACGGGGCCCGCTCCCACGGGTGGTACGGGGATTCCTATGCCGGAAACGTTTCGATCGGTGACGGGGGCGATTTCGTGAACGGGCTGTTCTATTCCGTCATGGAGAAAGCCTTTGGGGAGGTGGGCAATGCCTGCGGAGAGGTGATGGAGGGCTCCGTCGGCCTCGAGCTGTCCCCCATCCGCGGGATTTTTGGGATCGGAAACTCCAATACCTACACCTACACCGATTCGATCAGGGACAAGACCTGGGATCCGGGAAACACCCCGGTGTGCCCAAAGTCGGAGCCGATCGCCGCCGCCAGCTTTGTTCAGACGGTTGGCCACTCGAACGAGGACCTGATGTCGATCAGCTGGGACGGCACCCTCGGAAAGGACTCCGGGAAACTCGTGCTGGGAAAGGACGCGTCGAACGGCATCCCCTCGACCGCCGAGCCGCTCTACCTCAGCCCAAAAAAGCTGGCGTCGAGCGGGTCCGACGGCTTCTACGAGACCAACGTGACCGACATCGAGCTGAACGGCAGGGCAATGTCCACCGAGATGATTCCGTACGTCTTCGATACGGGCTCGCCGTACATCTCCCTCCCGTCCAACGTCTTCGAGAGCGTCTGGTCCTCGAACACCACGTCGAAGGTGATCTTTTCGATCCTGACCCTCGACGGGGGGGACGAGCAAATCGAGGTGACCATCACGCCAGAACTCATGCGATCCGGCAACGTCTTCCAGTCCGTCTCCAACACGAGCGTTCACCTGTTCGGACTCCACGTGCTGCGCTACGTCGAGACGATCCTCCTGGGCTACGACACCACGAGCCCGAAGCGCCCCTACATGAAGATGGTTCCGAGGGACACCCCCATCACCACCCCCACCGCCAACCTGACGCGGTCGGGAGCACCCGCCGGGTCGATCACCAACGCGACGCTTCCCACGGAATCCGTAGACGCACCCGCCGGCGTTCCCTCGTCCGGAGCCGTCGGGGGCCGATTCGGCTCCGGGCAAGCCGCGGCCCTTGCCGCGGTCGCGTCCGCGACCGTCCTGTGGATGTGGTAGGAAACGGGGTTTGTTTTTTTAATATGATATGTTGGTACAAAAACTATAGTTCTTACGCCATGCTTTCCTTCGCTCAAAGCAAAGGTGCTATTTCTACAATAGTTGGTCGTGGCGTAGCAGTATCGTGTCACAGTGCCACGAGTCCTTCGCGCGACAGGGAAACGAATACCTTCGAACAGAATAGCAAAAACCGTATATTGTTGAGGGGAACACAGACTTCTTGATAGTTACAATGCGTGTGTTTTAGGCGACAGTTGTATTCACAAACCAAAAATAACAACAAGTGTGGCGCCATCCTTCAAAGCATGGATGGCACGGCTGTGCTTGTGCCCAAAACCGGGCACCGCACCGGATGGTATTATTTGTTCGCTGCCGCCAGTTCTGCTTCCTCGCCGTAGTCCAGGCCCCGCTCCATGGCACGCTTTCGTTGGATCCGAGCCCTGATCGGCCTCTCCATGCCGAGCCCGAGGCAATACGTCGTTGCAATGAGCGGGAAGATAGAGGCAGTGCCGATCATCTCCGCGAGCCGTATTATTGCGGGGATGCCGCACGCCATGACGAAAAGATTCAGCATCCACTTGACGTGGTCGGTCAGATGCCTGTCCAGCTCGTCCTCCAGGGCAAACAATTTCTCCCTGGTCCCACCGTCGCCGCTGTCGTAGCCGCCTTGCTCGATTAGGAGCTTGGTGGCCTTGTACCGCTGGATCGAGCGGTAGCCGCAGAACTCGGCCTGCATCTGGGACAATCCCCCGATCGTGATGGCGATGCTAAAGGTGGAGTCCTCCATTGGATCATAGACAAACCAGGTCAGGTAGAATCCCAGAACGAATCCAACGACGCCGAACACCAGGCCGATGCGGCCCCCCCAGACGTGAAAGGGCTTGGCCGCACCGCCGAACAGCGAAGGCGTGATGATCGCATTGTGGACGCAGGCCAGGTAGACTGCGTACACCCCCACTAGGTGCGCGTAGAGGAGGGGTTCGATGTGATCCTTGCGGAAGAGGAAGACCGGTGCGTGGAGGAAGAGGAACCAGAAGCAAAGCGCAGCAGAGAGCGCCCAGGAAATGTTCAGCGTCGGGGGTTTCTTCATGGTGTTGTGCTTCGTGATCGCTGTTGTTTTCAAGATACGATATTGATGTGTTGGGCAATGATTTGGCTTTTATGGTAGCAATAGATTACAGCGTGGTTTCCTGTTGTTTTGCATACCATGAATTGTAAAAGATGGAAGCGCGATGGATAGGTGCCCATAAGTTGTTCAGCGTTGACAGATACGTAGTGACGGTCGGCGCTCAAACATTTTTTCTTTTACTCGTACTTGTACTCCTATCCACGAGTAAACTTCGAAGATGATCACCGATCGGCGACTTGGGATTTCATGCGAGACAAATATGTTCATAATGTTATGATATGTTTTATACACTAGAATCATATGTACGCCCAAGGGAGGGAATTGTGTCTGTGAGGTAATCCCCATACCGCATTCACGAGTAGCTAGTGAGTGTTTTGAAACGTAACCCCTTTCGTTCTGTATTATCGAATTAGACAGAGAAACTTAAAACCCTCATTAGCATCATATCAAATGATAGAATAAAGACGAGGAAGTAGTGCTACGTATTATTTATGTCTAGTTCGAAGAAACTCCCGCCGGTGTCTATCTTTCAACTCTACACGTACCGTACAGTACATTCCTCATGCTGGAAACTCGGGGAAAGAAATGAGAAGAAAGTACCGTATGTAGTTGTGAGCCAGTACTACACGAAACACGTAATTCACGAGTAGATAGTGAATGAGCAATAGGCTCATCCTCACTCTTTATTGTAAAAACGTAGTTATACGACACTAAAGAGCACACGTACATTTTGCAGGCTATGTAGTAGCCCGGGACCTCTCATGCAATGTTGAGCGATCTGCACGACCTTGCTGACTGTTCATCACCAACGAACTGAGACTGCTAGTACGCTACACTTAAGGTTTTGACAACTCACAGAATAATAATCTCGGTATGTTCCGGTATGATCCGAAGTCCGACGGCATAGGATCGGTCGTCGCCGAGTCGTAATTCGAAGTACTTGGGTACGTACTGTTCAATCCACCTGTACGTTAAGGTTCGCGATGAGCGGGACTCATCAATACGAGATTCAATCCTAAGTGCGTTTATATTTTAAAGGTTCCTAAAAATGGAGTCAACCGATTTGACACCTCAACTGCGACAATATGATCCAATCAAAATGATGACATTGGATGTACTTATCCAACCCACTCTCTCAGTCCGAATCGTGGTTCGGTATTGTTCCGTGATGTTTATCAATGAGCGAACCAGAATTCCAACAATCCCTTAAGAAATTTTGAAAAAGAAAATATCAGGATATTGTGTTTGCGATCCTTAAGCCATCGAACATTCGAGGACCATACGGACTTCTATCCTAATACATAGTTTTTAGGACAATGACATATTTTGAGCACAGGATACACTGTCCATAAAGACTTCCTTGAGGTTCGTAGTCCCTTTCATGAGGTCCAATACGTTTTCATGAAAATATCATGATGTATTATTCGTTGTTTGCGAACCTTTACAATGAGCTTAAGTTAGTTCTCTATCCACTAAATAATGTTCTTAAAGAACTACTTCAAAAATTGTAGAAGTAAGCCCAATTTAAACTACTTAAGTCTATGGTAATGGAACACCGGTAATTTTTGGTCATTGTTGAGAAACAACGTTCTCACATTCTTATTCGATGTCCACGCTGTTCACTACTCGTACTTTTTCATCCTTCAGTGTCCACCATCAGATAGTCGGGGTTGACATTCTCCAATATTGCCACCCACCATGCGCTCCATGTCCTATCTTTCCAACATGACAAGCGAATCAAACCTGTACAGAAGCACCACAAAATCTCCGGGGAAGAAACGGTTTGTAGCATCCAAGAGCTCTTCCAAGTCCGGGCCAGCGACCTCCTACAAGCTCTCGTCGCCGGTTCGAACCATTCTTTCCAGGGAGCTTCAAATGCCGTGTTTCAAAGGAAGCGACGGGCCCCTGCAGCCGGTGAATTCACGGCGTAGGTTCCAGCGCAGGGGATCTAAATCGGCATCCATGCTCAGATCTCTCTCCAGTAGTCACATGGTGGCAGAATTGCTCAAGAACGACTCTCGGAGAGAGGAACGAACAGACACAACCGAATTGTTGATTGGGTCGATGAAAAGGATATCAACCGAATCAAACAGAAGCAGCAGCAGCAGCTATAGCGAGTCATCGTCAAGTATGGGAGGGTCGATGGCCACCCTTTCGTCGCATATGGAAGATTCTAGCAATAGCTTGTTGCCTTCGCGAGAGCAATCCTCGGCGTGAAGTATGGAAGGAACCCATCCAAACTCAATCAAATTCGGCGCCTACTACTTTGTGCATCTCCAAACTTGTACATCATTCGGCTCTCAAATGAAGTGAAACCTGCATTTGGCACAAATGAATACGCGAAAACCATTTCAACTGTATGGAATTCGCAGTATAATATAGAACGTTAAACATAGAATCATAGATCAGAACCACAAAAGCTCTTGTGTCTATTTCCTGTCAGACTTCTTGAAGTAGTTTATCGGCATCACACCCACTAGAGACCAAGTGACGACAATGCTATCTAGCTTTCTAGTGTTCGACTAGAGTGAGGACTTTCGCTGTTTTGGAACTACGTTTTGAATGCGAAAACAACGCTACCTTCGGTGTGAAACTAATTCCTTAACTGGAGGAAGTGGCTTCGAACGCCAATCGCCTCTCGAGAGTTTTCGAATGAATTCGAATGCGAAACTCAGGCAACGGGACATGGATATGGCATTCCTGTACTATAATCTGTAGTCTAGATCTGTTCCTCCGGGAACTCGGTTCTATTGCCATCAGTCGATTTCGGTGTACGAGTCGTCCACTCTCTACAAGGGTCCTTTTTCTAAAATTGGCGATTGTTCGGTAAGATTCATTGTTGGACCGTTTCATTCAAGACGAATATCGATGCCTGTCTATGGGTACAGTACAAATAATCAAACAACTCTCATAAACGTGATAGAATGGTACATATAGACTAGTTATAGCGGCCGTAGGCCCAGCGTCTAAAAAGTGCACGAACGATATATTTTCACGAATCACTCCACCATTTCGTAGTTCTTGAATCAGAGATGGCGACCGCGCACTTTCTTGCAGCAGCACTCGTCGATGCATCCAAAGGTGCGCACCGCGTTCCCTGCTACTTTTTCGAATCCTTGGCTCCCTTCACGAGGGAAACCAGGAGATCGTTCAGCCGGGGGAGCATCGTTCGGCTGTCGTCCATCAGCCCGGCGGCTACCAGGCAGTTGTCGTAGACCTGCTCGGCCAGGACGCGGGCAAGGACCGGCTCGGTCTCCTTGAGCTGGTGGAGGCCGACCATGATCGGGTGGGAGGGATTGATCTCGACGTTTTGCGCCGGGAGTGGCATGCCGTCGCGGCCGTCCGAGTTGTCGACCATGCGCATCATGCGGCGCATCATGCCCGATTCGTTGTCCGTGACGATGGCGGGTGAATTGACCAGCCGGCTGGACGGCCGGCACGACACGATCTTTTTGTCGCCGAGTGTCTTCTTCATCCACGTGCACACGTCGATGGCCTCGGTGGCCGAAAGCTTCGTCTCCGAATCGCTATCGTCGTCGGATGTTTTGTCCTTGTCGTCGTCCGAATCGGCCTTGTCGTCGTTGCTGTCCTTTTTCTTTTCGAATTTGCTCAGGTCGATGTCGCTCTTTTCGACGCTTACCAGCTGCCGTCCCTCGTAGCTTCCGATGTTGGCCATGACAAAGTCATCGATCGCCGAGTATATAAAGATGACCTCGACGTTTGCTGCTTCAAAGGCTTCCAGATAGGGACTCATGGCGGCTGCTTCTCGGGAGGGCGCCGTCAGATAATAGATTTTGTCTTGCTCCGGCCGGAGGTTGCCCACGTACGTATCCAGGGAGATCAGGTCGCGGGTGGTGTTCTTGTTGGTCTCGAACCGAAGCAGCTTGGAAAGCACGGGCTGGAATTCGTAGTCGTGGCAGATCCCCTCCTTCAAAAAGTGAGAGTATTCGCGGTAGAATTCATCGACGTACTTCTCGGGCTGCTTCCTGGTGTGTTCGTGTTCGAGGTTTTCGAGGCACAAACGCATCGAGGTGAGAATTCAATCGAGAAAGCGTATTTCAAACAAAGCAAAGTGTAAGATGGCACGCTATCGAAACGGAATGAACTACCTGTCGTTCGTTCAGCACATTTCAAAGCAACAAGACACGACACAAGAAACGCACTTGGCCATTTTCTCGAGCTGCGACAAGAACCTCCGGGTGAGCGCCTTTTTGAGCTTTCCGATCAGGGCCGTGTCCTGTGGCTTCTCCCGGGAGATGCTGAGGGGCAGGTCCTCGGAATCGACGACCCCCTTGACGAACCGCATCCAGTCCGGGAGAATGTCGGGCGACTTGTGCTCGATCAGGACCTTCCTCGAATAGAGGGACACCCCCGGTTCCATCCGCTCCATCCCGTATTTCTCCGAGTGGAAGGAAGGGACAAAGAGGAGGGCCCGGAGCTCGAGCGGGGCGTCGGCCCGGAAGTGAAGGGTCTCGAGGGGCTCGTCGATGGCATTGGCAATGTACTTGTAGAATTCCGAGTAGGTTTCCTCGTCGACCTCCCTGGGATCGCGGGCCCAGACCGCCTCGACCGTGTTGACGCGGTCGCCGTTGACGTAGATGGGGAACCGAACAAAGTTCGAGTACTTGTTGAGGACGTCCTTGATCTTGCTCTCCGACAGGAGGCCCCAGTAGTCCTCCTTCAGAAAGAGCTTGACGGTCGTTCCCCGGTCGAATCGCTGGGTGTTTCCGCCCTCGTCGGAGTCGTCGATCTCCGCCAGCTCGTAGCTCCCGATCCCCTCCGAGGTCCACACCGACACGGTGTGGTCCTCCCCGTCGGTGACGGTCGCCGGCTTGGAGGTGACGGCAACGGAGTCGGCCACCATAAAGGCCGAGTAGAAGCCGACCCCGAATTTCCCGATGATCCCCTTGGCGGCGTCGAGGGCCCCATTGTCGTCGCTGGATTCGGCCCGGGCCTGCTCGAGCTGGTTCATGAACTGCTTCGATCCCGAGCGGGCGATCGTTCCCAGGTTGGAGACAATGTCGGCCGGCGTCATCCCGATCCCGGTGTCCCGGATCGTCAGCGAGGACTCGACCTCGTCCAGCTCGATGTGGATCTCCAGGGGCCGTTCCTTGTCGACAAAGGTCAGGTCCGAGGCCGAATCGGAGGCGCTCTGCAGGTGCCGGAGTTTCTCGCAGGCGTCGCTGGCGTTCGAAACGAGCTCTCGGAGAAAGACCTCCTTGTCGGTGTAGAGGGAGTGCGTCACGATGTCCAGCAGCTGTTTGGTCTCCGCCTGAAACTCCATGGTCTTTTGGTTCTTGAGCAGGGGCGGCGACGGGGATGCCTCCGCGGTTTCGCCGGCTTCCGGGCCGCTGTCGCTGCTGATTGCCTCGCTTTTCTCGTCCCCGGTGGTGGTCGAAAAGCAGGAGAGGCTTCCTCCCCGGTAGCGAGAGAAAGCGTTGCTGTTGCTGTGTCTGTTTCTGTCGCCGGACCAAAATCCCCCCAGGCGAGCACTACTTGTTGTTGCGTTTCCGGCCATCGTGCTGTTGAGGAATGGGTACGGGTGCGTGTTCCGGCCGGTAGAAAAGGACCGGTGATTCGGGAGCAACGATGCCGATGCGGAACCCGCTGCGTCCGATGCTGGCATCGAAGGCAAAGGGGATGCCGTCGTCGTTGCGAGCGACGATGCCGGGGCCAGCGATCCCCGGTGGTTGTTCTTGTTCCGAAGAGCCACCCTCCGGAGGGCCGTCCATCGTGATAGGTGGGTCATGGTCGTTTTTGCTGTGGTGTCCCGTGAGTCAGGGACGAAACGGTTGGGAAGGCGGCAGTTTTTGAGGACGGTTTGTTGCTCGTCTGTTCCGGCAGGTTGCGTTTATGTGTTCAGGATGTTGTTACACAACAGTAACAGTTCGCGCGATTCTACGGAACGAAACACTTTTCCATCGAAATCTAATCCATTGGTCGGTTCTCGCGCGAGCTTTCAAAACCCCAAAATCGACTAGGAGTAATCGACTCGTACGAATAAACCAACAACGCCAGGGACCACAAGTTACAAGGTACGGTACACAGTACGAATTTCAGGAACGTATGATCGTGCCGAAGGTAAAAACGTACGCTCGCTCTTTTTTTTTCCATACCGTACGGTACGTACGTCTTGGTATTCGTACAAGTACTATTGTACAGTAAGATTGAGAAATAGAAGTACAGTATCATGAGAAATGGATTCGAAAGAGAGGATGTACGGCTTGCGCGCGTAGAGTGGTGTTCGCAAACTCCAGGCCAGGATTTGTGTGGCTACGGTACGGTGTACGGTAGGTAGAACGAGCTACAGAATTTCAACTGTTTCGTCGTGCGAACTCACACCACGAAATGAATACCTACTCGTCGTACTCGTACCTTCATCGATCAATCAATCAAAATCCATCACCATCGTCGAATAAAATAACGGCGAATTTTCGTTGGCGTGATTGAAAAAGATTTTTTGGAGCCCGAGAGCGTTCTCATCCCAGACAATTTTTTTACGATTTTCGACCCTCGTCCGTCAGCAACGGATCGTTCGATACAATACCGTACGATTGACGATTGACGATCGACGGAGAACAAAAAATTTACTAGCCGTTTGAGCGAGGAACTCTGACAACCATCCGAACGAGCGGGAAAAGTCAGTCCCACACACACACACAGATACAAACAAACAAGCCAGCTCCCAGTCCCCTTACTGCTTACTACAGTACTTCTTATTAAACGAAGCGAACACGATACTCGTACTCGTACATTCTGTCTGGTCACTCGGATTGTGTCTTCCCTCTGTCCTTCTCGTATTCGTACTCGTACCGAAGGATTTGCCAATCGCCATCCATCACCCGATAGACCAACGCAACGCAACACAGCGCAACGCAACGCAACGCTCAAACCAACATAACATAAGATAACATAACATATCATAACACAACATAGATGGGCACCGGATCTTCCGCCAAGAGCACCGAACAAGACAACGGCGTTCGAGACAGAATCGACAGCGGCGAATTTCAAAAGGTGTCCCCTCCCGGTTCTCCTAGCTTCGAGTCCAACACGAAGACAGACGAAATGTCCTACTCGGGAATCCTCGTGGAAAAACCCGACGAGACCGGCGGCAAAGAGCAGCCGCCTACGGCAAAGACCGGCGTTCCCTCCTCCGAGGGTGCCATCTTTGCCGCCGATCTCACATCGCCTCCCATCTCCAATCGGTCCAAGGGCCGGACCAAGACGGGCGGCGGGGCGGCGGATTCCTCGCGGGCACAGGCCCAGCCCCGCCGCATCGTGAAAGCCACCCCGCCTCCCAGGGTGGCTCCCCAAGCCGCCCAAGAAAGCGGGACGGGGGCCTCGAGTGTGAGTGTGCACTCGGGGAAGAGCAACCACAGCAACCACAACGCTGCTCCCCTTTCCTCCCCGATTGGCAACAATGCCAACGCCGCCAACGAGTTGCTGGAGGAATCCATCGAAAAAAACGATCCCAAAACCAAGCAGCGCGAGAGACACACCAGCCGGCAAAAGAACGATAGGGAGCGTCTCCTCAAGGAAAAGCGCAGCCAGCGAACGGCAGAGGCAAACGCAAGCGGAACCGGCGAGAAACAGAAACCAAGGGTCGAGGCCAATCCTTTTTCCCGGTTCCTCAGCGCCTTCAGCGTCGATGCCAACCCAAAGCACAAACGCAAGGAACAGTCCACCGCCGATGCCGAGAACAAACGACTGAAGTACGGCTTCCAGGACACGAGCGGGACCCACGGCGGCGCTGCTTCCGACGACACACCCGCGGCGGCCGCTGCCGTTGAGGACAGCAGCAGCAGCACACGAGAGGAAAAGGAAGCGACTCTCCCCTCGCTTCTTTCCTCGCCCTGGATGGCGGCCGCAGCGGCGGCCGTGGCCTTGCTGGTCGTTGCCATTGCCAAGGGAAGCCGAAAGAAATAGGAGGAGTGAACGAACAAATAAACAAACCAACAAACGAATGACTCCGCAAACCGTCCACGAATGCATGGAGCTCGGAGAAAGACAACGAGAGAAGAGAACCTTTGGATCCAATGGATTCAGAACGAAAAAAAAAAACAATAGAAAAAAAACCAAAAAAACGATGCGAAAAAGGCATGCGTCGTAGGACGGGAAGGGAAACGATCCATGGGGAGCCAGGTGGGTCCATCACTCGTCTAAAAAAAAATCAAAATAAATACATATGGCTCCGGGATTTTGAAAATTACAGCAAGCTATTGTACACTGCACAAGCGCTGTATTGCTTGCTGGCTGGCTGGCTGGCTGAACGAAAGGACACGACCTCAGAGGCAAGAAAGAGGTTTCACTCGATTGTGGATCGATTTCGAACCGGGATTGTGCACCAATTGTTACGCTTTCGTTCCATCCGCGGTTTGGTCAACGATCCAGGTTTCTGATCACATCGCTTCGTTCCGAAAGAGGTGTGGCCGCATCGAAACTATAAAAACTAAAAATGCTTTCATTTATTACCGAATGGTTTCAATACTATGCTGCCTCGGTGCAGTCAATAGCTCTTTTAGATCTCCAAGCAGCCGTGGCGGTACCCGTATCCCATAGTCCTTCGTATCGTCGGCCTCGTTTGCAATTACCGTATCAGAAGACTTACCGAAAACCGACGCAATCGTGCGTTCAATATCACGTAACACCCGTCGAGTCTTGATTCGCGGTCTCAGGTTTTTCTCTGCTTGGGTTTGGAGGCATACTGAGAGGTGCTAAACGGCAGTTCTTCCTCGCCGTGGCGGAGGGCCAGTCCGTCGAGAAGGGCCAGTGCTTCCGCGGGAGAACCCGAGACGGGGATGGCGATGGAAAATGCAACGCTGGTTCCACCGGCAGGAGTGGTCGCGGGCTGGTTCTCTTCCCCGGAACCCCTTTCCCCGGTGCTCGTTCCCGGGGGCTCGGTGGATTCCACCGTTCCCGCGACGGCTTCGACGACCTTTCTCATTCGAAAGCGCCTGTCCAGACACCCGCTCTGCTGCAGCACGTGTTTCGCCTTCCTGGCGTCCCTGGGGAGCACGTACACCACGCCGGTCCGCTGCTTGGCTTCGGTGGCAAAGGAGGAGGAAGCCTTCGAACCGCTGTGTTCGTTTGGCGACGAGCCACCAACGCTGGTGGGGGTCCCCTGTTTTGGAGGCGACTTGGTCCGTCCGCTGGTTCCGGGTCTTTCACCGGAGCCCAAGCCTGCCGAATCGGCGTTGTCTGTGTCGACCAATAGGTGGTGAGACCTGCGGTAGAACACGGAACCAAAGGATTGTGTGAGAATGCGAGGGAACTGTTGGCGTGCATCTGTTGGAGATCGGTGATCGCAATTTGTGACGTACCGTGCATAGCACTCGCCAAAGGCAAAGGACGGGACCCCGCCCCCCACCAAGAGAACCTCGTTGTTCGATAGCGCTACGCAGCAGTGGTGGACCATCGACCCGAAATCGAGTGCCGCCGGCCGTGGCCCTTCCCCTTGTGCGGTGCCGGGGCCGAGGGAGACCTCGATTCGCCTCATCCGGAGGCGGTGTTTTCCGGGGGATCCGCACCCGCTCGAGATCCAAAAGGCCTGGATGCTGGGCATTGCCCCTTCTGTATCGGCGGCCCGGATTCCCCCGGTGACCAAGAGAAGGTTATTGGAGATCAGTGTGCAGCAAGCCATGCCAAAGAAGGAGCCAAAACTGCCGCCACCGCCACCGCCACCGCCACCTTGCAACAAGCGCTCTGGGGCATCGACCGCGACGCCCACGGCCTCGGTTGCGATGGTTGTCCTTCTGTCGTTCTCCGTGCCGCTCCTCTTCGTTTTGGAATCCCCATACCGGCAGGCCCACTCGTTCGGCAATGGCGAGCAGCCGCTTTCGTCTTCGAAGGGCCGCAACAGGTCCTTGGTCGATTCGAGCCCGCCCAGCACCAACACTGTGTCCCGTTGCACCAGGGCCGCTCCGAAGTGAAACCTTGGAGCTCGCAAGCGAACCGGGGACCGCTCCCAATAAAAGTATCCGGGCGCAGAACCACCCGGCCCGCCGTCCCCCCCTTCCGAAACGAGGTGCAGCACAAAGACTTCGTCAAAGGCACCGTGTTGGTGGTTGCATCCCCCCAGGAGGACGGCCCGGTCGCCTTTCCCGAGGGCCACGAGACGGTGTCCCCACCGGGGCTCCGGGGGATCGCCACGGACGTCCGCCACGGACCCGAACCGGACCCCCACCGGGTCAAAGACGCACAGATCGGCCCCGGCGGGCCTGGTGGGGCCCCTCCGGCCTCCCCACACCACGCAGAGGTTCGACTCTCCCAGCGTGCACGAGGCCATGCCCTGCAGATCGGGGGCCGCGGGGAGCCAGCGAACCCCCAATCGAAGGAGCGCTTGCGCGTCGGCCCGTGTCTTCGATCGGTGCGTCTCGCGATGGACCTCGAGGAATCCCTCGGCATTGCTCCCGTCTCCCGTCGTTTCGCTGGTTTCCCCGAGCAGCGGTCGACCGTATTCCTTCCAGCAATCGTTTTGCCACGATCCATCGGGGAATTCCCGTTCCAGTTCGTATATTTTCGAGGATCGCCTCGCGGTCGTGCTGTTGTTGCCGGTGCTGTGTGGTTTGCCGTTGTTGGCGTCGATGGAGGTCGCAGGGCCGCAACCGTATCCACCCGCGATCCAGATTTTTTGTTGCGTAATCGTGTCCGACCCAGAGATCTTTTCGCTGGCGGTCGTGGCGATCACCGATGCGTTCCAAAGATTCAGCGGCGGAACGACGAAAGGCCGTTCTGGTTGCCCGTGGTGGATGCTCCGAATCGCAATCGGTGGCGGCGACGATCGAACCTCGAACAAGTTGGATTCTATGGAACGGTACAACCGATCCAGTTGCTTCCAGTTGGCCTCCAGCCTCTGGTTGGCATCGTGCACCAGCGCTCGCAGGAAGGAAGCGGGAGCGCACAGCGACCCCCGGCCCGCGTCGTGCGGATGAGGCAGATCCGAATCCGAATGCGAATGCGAATGCGAGTTCGGCACCAGCGGAACCGCGGTGGCGAGGGAGTGCGACCGAATCGCCACCGTCACCCGCTTGTCGGTGACCACCAGTCCCGATTCCCGGAACCCGAGATTCAGGGCGATCGCCAGGAGCTCGCGACCATCGTCCAGCGAGGCCGCCGCCACGTGCAGCAAGAGCGGCTCGAACCGAAAGGTCCAGGGCCGGAGCGGGGTTGCGTCCGTCGATCCCTCTTCGGTGTCCCTTCCCCCACTCCGGGCCAAGGCCCGCGCGAGTGCCTCCGGATCCATCGGATCGTGGCTGACGAGCACCCATCTCCCCCTTCCCTTCCCGCTCGCCTCGGTAAACTGGTGGGCGTCGCCACCGGAATCCGCGGGTGTGTCGTTGCTGTGGTTGTTGTTGTTGTTGCCGCACTCCCCGCTCGGATCAAACAGGGAGAGACGGCCGGAACACGAGCTGAGGGTGCAAAACCGCGAGTGCGAATTGATCAGGTCCACCAGGTGCCGGATGGGGGCGTCGACGGACCCCTTGGGGGACTTGTCCCGGTTTGGGGGGAGGAGGAGCCCTCCGCCTCCCCCGTGCTCGGTCCCGTACAGAGTCCGGTGCGTCTTGAGCCGCAGGTCCCGAAACGAGGGGAGGGCGTCGCCGCCGCTTTCCTTCCGCGGCTGCAGCCAGTGGAGGGGGAGGTTCCCCTCGAACTTCTCCGCGCAAGAGTCCGGCGCGGGCGTTCGCTGCAGCGATGCCGCCGCCGGAGAGGGAGCAACGGCAAGGGCAACGGAAACGGAAACGCCGTCGTGATCGTCGCTGGTGTTCTCGGCCGTCCCGGATTCGGTGCCGTGCCCCGCGTGTTCGAAACTGGTGTCCTCGCGGGTACCCCCCGTGCTGCCACCCGAGGCAGTGCCGTTCGTCCGTGGTTCCATCTTGGTGGCCGGAGGTCGTTTTGTTGCTGCCTCTATCGCTTCGTACCGTACTGTCGGCACCCGTGTCGAAAAGCCTTTCTTCCTCCGATCTGATCTGGGTTGGAAAAGTTCCTGCGTTGGGTCGGTGGGGTCGGCCATTCACCGTGCGGCAAGGCTACGGTTTGTGCTCGTCGGTGGTAAGGAGACAGATAGAGAGATGAGAACCAAAAACCGCTTTGGAAAGGCTTCTGTTCCACTCGTAAAATACAACACATTTTTCTTTTCGAAACAAATTTGTTTCGAGACGCAGGATCAACTGTTCAAAATCAACATCAATCAATCGTTCTCGGATCGATCGACCGGAGGTCATGGCTGTCTGCACGTCGTACGGTATGGTGCTCGTACCTCTATGCATCTACAAGTACATTTCTACTTCTAATTCTAACTCCGACTAGGTGGAAGTAGGAGACCTATCTACGTACGGTACTTACTCCCCCCCACAAATTCAGTAGCTATGGACGTATGTTCATACCCAGACAGGTACGTTCATACCCAAACAGGTATATTCATACCCAAACAGGTACGTTCATACTCAGACKGGTACGTTCATACCCAGACAGGTACGTTCATACTTAGACAGGTACGTTCATACCCATACGGGTACGTTCGTACCCAGACAGGTACGTTCATACTTAGACAGGTACGTTCATACCCAAACAGGTACGTTCATACCCAGACAGGTACGTTCATACCCAGACAGGTANACAGGTACGTTCATACCCAGACAGGTACGTTCATACCCAGACAGGTATGTTCATATCCAGACAGGTACGTTCATACTCAGACAGGTACGTTCATACCCACTATGGACTTATTACTACCGATCATACTATAATATGGTATCAAAGGTACTACTACTACATGGAACAGGGGTGAGTGCAATCTCATGAGTCGAGTCAGTCGGGGGCATCAAAATCAAAACCATCATTCTAAACGTACGTACGTAAGTACTCAGTACTCATTCGTACGGTAGCAGTACGAGATCGTCTTCCATGAAAAAAATACGAGGGATGATTCGTTAGACGACCAGAGCGAGTGAGTCCGTGACTAACTATGATATGAGTGCGTACGAACTCGTACAGAGGAGGTACGAATACGAACGGTATGTTATGTTACGCATCAATTACTGAAGTAGAAGTACGCATCAAGCTTCGGGTGTCGGTCGGTGAAAACTGAATACAACATTGTTTGCATCCATACGGATACGCAAACGAAGCAGGCACGAACGAACGGAACGGCACGGGCAATCCACTTTCCATCGGGCAGGAAGGGCAAGGCCAAAGCAACCACCATGGCTCGCTCCCGTTCCCGTCGTCCCCGGTGCCTCGTGTTCTACGGCTTTTGCGGTGGTCTGGTCGGAGCGAAATGGTTCCTGGCAGCAAACGTTGCACCGCCGGAACCGGTCTCTGGTCTTGTGGATGACACGGGGCTGCTGCACCACCGGACGAGACCGCCGCGAATGCGAACGCGAACGCGAATGCCAACACCGGCGTCTCTCGCCCTGTCCGCAGGCCCGATTCCATCGGCGACCCCGGGGATCGACCTGGAAGAACGCCTGGTCCGGGTGCTCGGAGCGGAAGGCGAGAGCGAGGCCGGGAGCGGAAGCGAAAGCTCCCTGCCCGTCTTTGGCGTCCTGGACTCGGTGCGAGAAAGTCTTTCCACCAAACCCAACCTGCTGCTCCAGGCCGCACCGGGAGCCGGAAAGACCACCATCGTTCCCCTGCGGCTGCTCCTCGATGCTTTGCGCGGGGGCAGCGAGACCGGAAGCATCCTGGTGGTCGCCCCCCGCCGCGTGGCCGTCCGATCGGCCGCGCAGCGCATGGCGTCCCTCCTGGGGGAGGGCGGCCCGGGGGGGACCGTGGGCTACTCGGTCCGGGACGATTCGGTCTTCAGCAAGGAGCACACGAGGATCCGGGTCGTGACGGACGGGGTCCTCCTGAGCATGCTCCGGAAGGACCCGCTCCTGGAGGGGATCTCGGTGGTGGTTCTGGACGAGTTCCACGAGCGGGGGGTCGGCTCCGATACCTGCCTGGCGCTGCTGCGGGAGGTCCAGCAGACCGTCCGGCCCGACGATCTGGGGATCGTGGTCATGTCGGCGACGCTGCTGGGGAACGTGGACGAAGCGGGCGATGGCGATTGCAATGGCGACGGCGACGGCGCAAGGGTTCCGAGCACGGGATCCAAGCTGGTGGCCACCCTCGGGGGCACTTCCGCGTGCGGGATCGTGGAGAGCGACGGGCGGCAATACCCCATCCGGCTCCTGTGGGCCAACCAGGTGGCAAAGGCCATGTCGCTCTCGCCCGGCGGTGGAAGGGGCCGTACAAGCATCCCGCCCCTCGGGGCGCTGCTGAGGGACCGGAAACTCCTGGTCCGGACCGTCTCCGACGTGGTGGAACACGCGGCACTCCAGCAGGCCCCCGGGAGCGGGGACGTCCTGGTGTTCATGCCGGGGGTGGCCGAGTGCAAGGGGGTCGTCAGGGAGCTTTCCTCGAGGACCTCGTTCGCCGGTTCTTCCGACGTCCTGGCCCTGTACGGCGCCATGCCCAGGGACGAGCAGGAAAGGGTCCTGTATCCCCCCGAAAGCAGCGGGGCCGGCATTCGGCGCCGCCAGCGCGTCATCGTGTCGACCCCCGTCGCCGAGGCCTCCCTGACGATACCAGGGGTGACCTGCGTCGTGGATTCCGGGCTGAGGCGGGAACCCCGCTGCGATTCCGACACGGGCATGTCCCGGCTGGTATCGGCCCTGGTGTCCAGGGCGTCCGCGGTCCAGCGGGCCGGCCGGGCGGGCCGCGTCGGAGAGGGCTGCTGCCTGAGGCTCTACACGGAAAACGACTTTGCCACCCTCTTTGCAGAGCAGTCCCCCCCCGAGATCTCCAGCACCGACCTGGCACCGATCCTGCTGCTCCTTTCCGACTGGGGGGCCTCGACGGTGTCGGAGATACTGGAAGACATGCCCTTTGTCGATCCGCCCGACAAGGCCTCCCTGGAGCGGGCCGAGCGATTCCTGGTGGAGATCGGGGCCCTCGAGCACAAGGAAGCAACAAGCCGCAATGGCAAGAACAGCAGCAGCAACAACAGCAGCAGCAGCAATCGCCGGTTTGTGCTCACGGACCTGGGCCGGACCATTTCGAAGATGCCCTGCCATCCGCGGCTCGCGACCGCCATTGCCGCAGCGGGGAACACGGGCGAAACGGCCGTTCTGGCCGCTTCGATCGCCGCGGCCTTTTGCCTGGACGACGAATCGTCGTCGCCGCCGTCGGCAAGGGACGGCGACGATCCGAACCTCGCCCACCGCGTTCGGTTCTTGGTCCGATCGAGGTTCCCGGCCCTAAAGCGGTTTGCCGGGAAGACCTCCGGCCGGAGGGGAGAACAGGCCGTCGAGGCGCTCAGGGAGAACGAGGATGGTTTCCTGGACGGGGCCGTGTCCTGCCTCGGAAGGGCGCTGCTGCCGGGATTCGTCGATCTAGTCGGGGAGCGAAAGGGGGACGCCGCCTACGAATCCTCCAATTATTTGCTCGCGGTGAGTGGAGTGACGTTGCGTTGCGTTGTGTTGTGTTACGTTACGTTGCGTTGCGTTGCGTTCTCGATTCGGTGGCACTGCGATGCGATGGCTTTTTCCTTTTTTCTCTCTCCCTGTGGATTCGTTCGTTCGTTCGTTCCCGGAGGTTTCCTAACCGTTGGAGTGTTTTTCACGGTTTCGTCCATTCCAATCCATCGACGATCTCACGCTTTCTGTGTTTCCGACATCGTTTGTGTAAAACCTCCCTGCCGAAGCTGGGGAAATCGTGCCGGCTGGGGTTTCGAAAATCGCCACCGTACGTGCTGGCGGTCGAGACGAATACGGGTCCGGACGGCATCTCGCGCATGCGGTCGTACGTGCCGCTTTCTCGGGACCTGTTGGAAGGCATTGCCACCGAAGAGGAACTGCTCTATACGGTTCCGAGCAAGGGGCACCAGGTCCGCGCGAAACTGGTCCGCAGCGTGGGCCGCATCGAGCTCTCGTCGTCTCCCCTGCCGAGCCCGTCCCCGGACAAGGTGGCTGAGGCCCTGCTGCGGGCCATGGCCGAACACAGGGGTGGAATCGCTGGGTCCCTGCTGGTCTTTCTCGCCCCGAAGGAGCAATCGATGGTGGAAGAACTCGTCTCGAGAATCCGTCTGGACAGGGAACTCACGGGGGCCGACGATTGGCCCCCGTGTTTCGAAGCCCTCGACGGCGCGGGAGGTTCTTCGGGCAACACGGATGATTCGGATGAACTCGATGGCCACCGGGTGCTGATGGATCTCGTGGAGCCGTGGCTGGGATCCGTCAAGTCGCTGAAAGAATTGAACACCCTAGACATCTTGCGCTCGACTCTTTCACCGGAACAACAAAGATACCTCGACGACTACTATCCCACGTTTGTAGATGCACCGGATGGATCTAGGGTCCCGGTTCGGTACGTTCGAACCAGCGATGAGCAACCTGCGAGTGGTAGTGCTAGTGGTGGTGGTGGTGAGGACGGCAACAGCGCTCGAACCACGAATTGCCGGCCCGTGGCCACCGCAAAACTACAGCAGTTTTTCGGAGCCAGGGACCCCCTAGTGATCGGCCCCCCGCAGAAGGCAATGGTGCCCCTGACGCTTTCCCTGGTGTCCCCTGCCGGCAAGCCCCTTGCAGAAACCGGCGATCTGCCCTTTTTCTGGAGGGAGGTGTATCCCTCGATCCGGTCCGAGATGCGCGGTAAGTACCCAAAGCACCCGTGGCCCGAAAATCCGCTCGAAGCAGTGGCAACGCGCAAGACCAAGAAGCAGCTCTCCCGGGAGGAGTCGGCAGCGGGGGACGGCAGCGGTACCACCGACCAAAAAGGCGGGAAAAAGAAGCGGAAGCGAAAGAAAAAATGAAGCAAAGCATACCGCAGTAGTGTTGGAGAGCAAATTGAACGGCAGGCATGCCTATATAATGAATTATTAATTCAAGTCCAATATTATCTTGAGCGCGAGAGCCACACCCAATATTGTCTTGTGTTGAACAATTGGTCACCAAACAGTGTTCCCAAGAAGGGAAACTTGCTATCTTGACACACGTACTAGCTGAAATCCCAACGGAAAAACTTAAAGAAGAAAACATGTGACGCTTGCGGTATTGAATTCGTGGAATAGTGTATCTATAGGTTTATTGTGATTAAAGCATTCGTTCGATATTGTCTCCCTCTCCTGATTACGCTGTTGATTGCTGGTGTGGACTTTGAGGTAGACTTGTTTGTGGATCACGGCGTCATTGGGCAGCGTGTGAGACTTGGATTTGTACAAGGCTTTCATTGCTCCAATAGCCGTCATTCAAATGAATTCCACGATGAATACGTTTGTGATGACGTTTTGATAGTATGATCTTTCTTCTCTGTAAGCCTGACCTATTTAGAATTGGATAGGCAACTTGGAAGGGTCGAATCGGTCCTCCGCGAGTCCGGCGTTGACGAAGATTTCCTTTCCGTTGACGAGTTCCTGGGCAACCATACCGGCCCATCCGAGCATGGCAAGACGTCCGTTTTGCAATTCCTTGGTGTGGAGAGCGTACCACTCGTCGGGGTCCTCTGGGGAGAGTCCGAGAGGGTCGAAACCGACGTCACCCGTGAAGTAATCTTCCTTGAAGACACGGCCGGATCCGAAAACATCACCGGGAGCGGTCCATCCTGTGAGGGCACGGTTCAATTCGAGGGCACCAATGATGATTCCGAGAATCTCGAAGAATCCAGGCGAGACAGCGCGGACCTCGTCGAGGTGACGGATGGCAGGCCCGATGTCCTTGTTGTCGGCCTCAAAGAGAGGGTGGAACTCGATGGGTTCCTCGGTGATGAGCATACCGAGGGCTCCGAGCATGGCAACACGTCCGTGTTGAAGCTCGGCCTCACGGTACTGCTTAATGGTTTCGAAATCCTTTCCTTCGGCGAAACCCAAGGGGTCGAAGTTTCCGACGGGTTCGATGGCACCAGGGAGTCCATAGGCGAAGGCGTTGGCATCGGGGACAAAGGTGGGTGCGAGTTGCTTGGTTCCGAAAGCAGAAGCGGTGGAGGCAGTAGCGAGAAGGGTGGCGGCGGCGAGAGAGAAGTTCATCTTGTTTGTTTTTGGTTTCTTTTGCTATTCGTTTTGGATTGCTGCGAATTTGGTTTTGTGAGATGGAGTTGTTGGAGAGAAAATAGATCCCAAAACTCGAAAATGCTTTCTAAATCGCCCGAGAATGAACATTATCGCTATGATATCGTACGAGATGGAGGGTACAGCAGAGTAGTCGTGCGTGTAGCGAGCGCTAGGTCACCTGGGGGGCAACGTTGCTCCCGCTATGGTCAGCATTTCTTTGTTTTGTCGTGCTGTCGATTGCTCCAGCAACTTTTCTACGGTGTTGTACCGTACCTTACAGTAAGTGTCCATCGATTCGTACCTTTTCATGTGACCGAGCGAGAAAACGTGTTGATCGGGTCACACGCAGTTGAACAAGGCATTTTACGGGAGGACACGCCCAAGCATCTTCGTGTTCGTTCGCGCTGGTTTTGTAACAGTATCAACTGTGCTGATTCACATCGAACGTGTGTTCTTCTTTTGCATAAATCAAAATTGCGTTCTCGAATGAATCAATTCGTTCGAACAATTTGATGGAGATGGGAGGAACCATAGAATGCTTTCGGATGTCACATGACACGTGTTTTCGCACCAAATCAGACCCCATGCGCGTTCGGGTTGTTCATAGATTTCCTCGGGTTTTACGACCACCTCCTGGCCTCATAGTCAGTATAAAGGCCTTTGAAGCGAAGAAGCGAATAAGATGACATCATTCTTGTTGCATGAGGTCGCATGGAAGTCAACGTATTCCATGAAGATTATCTACCCACGTCATCATATAAGAAGAACGATTCGTAGCATAAAATTCTTCTTAACAAGGACTTTAGACCAATTATCAACGACGATTCGATGATTATTCTTTATTTTGAAAAGGAACTATCCGTACTTAATTGTCCGTGTCATTTCGATCTCATGAACCTCACAACAGTTGACATTAAGGATGATTGTGGTGAAGAAGTGATATAAAAATATGTATTACTATTACTTGTCATACTAGAAATTGTGGTATGATGGTTTACTCATAATTACTATCCATAATATTTCAGCAACTCCTATTCACCTGTTGGATTTTGAGTGATATAGTCTGAGGGTTCTTTAGGAGGAGCAATAGCAGCAGCATATAATGCTTCAAAGAGATACTAACATAGATGTCTGTTTTTCCTGTTTGATCCCATCTCCCTTGTTCCTATCCATACCTATCGACCAACTCTCTGATGAATATATTGCTGGAATATTCCTTTCATACCTTCCACCTCTTTGGTAATGCTCCTGTCTGGATACAACTTCTTGCAATTCTTTCACCAAACTCCTCCTGTTCAGAGGATATGCCTGCTCATAAGAGTCCCTCTAGTACTAGAATCTTTGAATAGGCAGCTTCCATTGCATTTCATCTTTTCTGGAACAACATTTTGGAAAGCTAACTCTCATGACAACCCCTAAGCTCCAGTTTTTGTGCAGCATGACCAGAGAGGACTATCAAGATAGATATTCTAGTAGGGATAGTATGCCTAGCAAGTGGAAATGTTCCTTTCCAGGATGGAGGCCAATTCTACTATCCACTGGAACTCTGAGAGTCTCTTTTTCTTTCAGCATCTATCATTGACAAATATTCTCAATGTCATTTGAAAGATCCTGTAGAGTGTCAACTTTCCTAGGATTCTGCAGTACTCTATTGTTCAGACTTGGACAATTTCTGATTGACACAAGTGCTGGTCTTCCTGGTTCAGTGCCCTCACCACCACCTTTCAGTGGGAGAATTTTCTTCTCATTGTACTTCCTAATCCATCTTGAAGAGTGTGATGGTTTACAACACAAACATCTGAATGAGGGGCCTGACTGAATATTTGAATACTGATCCTTCTAGATTTTGTTTCTCATTATTCTCTAATTGGGTTACAATGCTATCACTTTTTGATTGGTCAGAGGAAGAAAAAGGGGAATTGAGAAAGCTACCATGGCAGAGCTCATATGAAGACAATTAGAGACAACTCTGTTATCTGTTTGAGGCTGGTGTTTATGCTGTTTCTCTCAAAAATTTTGACAACATCATTTATGGATGGCTACTAGTACTAGTACCAGTAGAAAATTAATATGAATGTTACACATTTGCATGACTAGTAGTAAAAGTGCTTGTATTGCTCAGATAGTGGCATAGATGTTGATACCTGGGGCATCCCACTAGGTAATGGGTGGATGTTATCTACTATGAACCAACACACTCATTGTCTTCTCTCCTGTTGGGGATGAGCATGTAGCAGCAGCAGCAGGCCTTGGTGGCAGAATGATCCTTGTCTCCTTAAGCACAAATTGTAGCAAAACTTCTAGTAGTATCATCTACTAGTTATGTACCTGTATACTAGTACCACTACTAATACAAGACAACAATAGGTTGTATCAAATATCCGTTCTTCCTGCCTTTTGGATCCGCACCAGAGTATGTGAATAGTAGGCACTTATGAATGACACTTGTTTCTTCATCGACTGTGTACTACTGGTCAAAAATTAGTTGAAATAGGCCTACTAGTACTAAAAGTAGATGAAGCTGTCTGAAGACCCTGGTGGTGCTGTTTTCCATGACATCATCACAGAAACTCCTCAGAAGATCTTGATCATCACTGCATGATGAATGGAATAGTACTACATAGTATAGGAGGAACAATTCTAGAGAAATTGACAAAGAAAGTCCAATACATGTTGACCCTATATGCCCAAACTTGTCCAACAACACATGCCAATTTATTTCCTACTGACACTGAAGTTTCTCTTTCAAAGCTCACCAATTCTTCTCTGCTGTAGGAGTATTACTAGTAACTTCAAGTTTATAAGGAAGTAATCTACAAAAGCATCCAAACAGCTGCTTCTGAACTTTTTCCCAACACCCACCCAATCATCTAGTTCTTCCCTTCACTGACAAATAGACATAGTAGTAGCAAACAATCACCAGAGAGTGTTGCACAAGATGTGCTGGTCTTTGAAGTCTACTCCAAAAAAGGCAAGACACAAACACGCAAAAATGTCAGAACTTTTGTGCCCCCCCTTGATTCTTTATCTTGACCACTAGTACAAACCACAATGAAACAGTTTTTAACCTTAAATCTAGGACACCCCAATATTCTTTATGTTAAATGGTTATGCCTCCATCAGCAAACAAGAAACACCTTGGAGGACAAAGGAGGTATTACCCCTTGGAGCAAGGAGGAGGAGTATTCTTCTCACTCCTGGCCAACTTGGTAGTGCCTCTTCTAGCTCATAAAATTGGATATTTTTTCAAGATATTTCAGGGGCAAAACCCTTCTATGTTGTTGCTGATCCACATCCTTGACATTCTTGATCTGTCCCCTTCTAGGTACCTTCTTTCCTCAAGTCTCCTTCTCCACCATTAGGGCCAACTACCAGGAGAGAATGATTTTCTGAAACATTGTTATTGACAATCTTGTATTTTGCAAGTGTCAGGAGCACACTTTAGACAAAAAGAGAGGATCTTGATGAGTCAATGGTTTTTCTCCTCTTTATTTGATAGTTTCCTTTTCAGAGGAGAACATCTTCGTTCTTCTTGAAAAATTCCATGGGTAACAATTCCCAAAAATCAGACTCTTAAAACTGAAGGGTCTGAGTTAATTAAATATAAAATGTGGGGTCCTACAAGTAGTGTTAGTATCATGATTTGCCATGTGTCATGCATATCCTCATATCTATTAGAATTCACATCAGCAAATAGTTCCCAGATTGTCTGGTTTCATTATGTGAGAATCTCAGATCTCAACCCAAATTCTGGGCAGCAGGTTGATTTTCCTCAGGGACAAGTATTCATTCTGTTGACCTGAGTTATTCCTAGTAGTACCATAGTGGTAAGATGCAATAATATCAGTCAAGAACCAACCGTGCCAGTAACAGTAAATCTGATTAGTACCACTAGTACTAGTAGTGAAGCAGATTCATGCTGGCCAAGACTCTATCAGCATCATTTACTGTCACTGCCAATGCTTCTGCTAGGAGTTTAGTACTAATACAGAATTACTACTAGAGCTGAGAGCTGACTCTTTTACCACATAATATGCTGCTCCCAAATATGCTCTAAGCAGCAGGAATGACCCAAGCCACAAGAAGGAATGAAAAATAACAAAAAATTGAGAGCAGAAAGATCAGATGCAAAAATGTGACACACACCACCACCATCAACAAGGCAAAAAGCTGGTGAACAAACAAGAAGTAATGAAAAGTGTAATTAGAGCTCCAAACAACAGAGCTAATAGTACTATGACTAGAACAACAAAAACAACAATTAGTAACCATTTCCAAAAAACAGATGTCTAGACCTAAAATTTTGGTTCTACTGTGTTTCTGGGAATGAAATGCAGATGGCATAAATTGAGCTTCACTACATGTATGTACTAATACTTTTTCACTACAATAAGTAATCATGATATCCCTATTACAGGTAGAGAATTGGTTACCATAAACCTGGCCCTCTAATATTCATTGCAAGGTCACTGGTGATGTTTGTGTCCTATGTTATGATATTGCTATGGGGACCACCAGTAGTAATATATTGTGCATTGCTGTACTGAAGAGCAAGAAAAGAAAGAAAAATTAAGATGGCCTCTCTTTCCTTCCTAATGCTATTTGAAGCATCAGGAGTATAATACTAGTGCTGTTTCTTCTAGTGTGCAAATAATGTGTACTACAGGCTGACCTGTGCCAAAAAGTATTACACCAGTATCATGTGGAAACATTGTGTGTTGGATTACTAGTACTAGTAGACACCAGCTACATTTCCAAGAGAAATACTCCAATCCTATAAATTGTTTTCTTTAATCAGTGGAGAGTATACTCAAAGAAGAAAGATGGTTCTGTCCTACTACCATTAGTACCAGTAACAAGAAGTGTCCTGGAAAATATCCTGTGACGTTTGATGTTAATTTCAATTTGCAACAGAGGTGCTTCCTGTTTGCTGCATACACTCTCACGGTCTCACACTAATTACTTTCTCTGTTAATAAGTACTACTTGTACTAGCACTACTAGTACACAGCAAAAGCAACAACAACAACAACAATGATGTTGCTGTGCAGACAGGAACAGGTGTGGATGGTGGTGCAGTGATGGCTAGTATTTCAACTACTAGTTTTAACAAACAAAATACTAAGAATTTTACTACACCACAACAATTTGTTAGATACTAATATTTTCCAAATTATGACAGAAGACAAAAACACATGTTTATCCTGCTCCTTCTTATAAAAGGAGTGAGCAGAATCATGGCAGCAACAACACCAAGAGGAAGGAAAGTACTACTACTACTACTACTACTACTACTACTACTACTACTACTACTACTACT
>CAACVS010000226.1:112558-186904 GCA_900660405.1 Pseudo-nitzschia multistriata | reverse complement strand
TACTACTACTACTACTACTACTACTACTACTACTACTACTAGAACCAGCAGAAAGAATATCAACATGAGAACAAGAAGGAGACACCACCAGGAGTATATTATCACCAACTGAACAAGGATGATCTCCTGCTACATCTTCTGCTCTTATTCCAAAATTGTGCCCATGAAATGCCCATGAAGAAACAGTGACCACCTGCGCCCTTAAACCACTGTGATGTGACTGACCTGAGGAAAAGTCAAAAAGTATTGCAGCTACCAGAGATATCACATTGCCGTGAAAACCAAAAGTACAGTGGGGGGGAATCGAACCCCCGACCTCAGCTGTGTTAAAGCCGCGTCATAACCAACTAGACCACCTCTGCACATCGGCTATAAGAAGCACTGGCAACATCGATAAAATTTCAGATATATTTTAATAGATACCAACACCCTTTGTCCTCGTTCTCGTACCGTGTCATCCGGCGGGTTACAGCAGCAAGGTATTCTCGGGAGCAAGAACGAGAGCAGTGCATTTGACCTGCGCTGCGGAATCACAATACGATCAACTAGTTCAGAGCTCACTACAGATGCCGTGGAACGAAGCAAAATGGTTAGGGCCAGTCATTCAAGGATTTGCGTCTGCGAAACGCTCTCCCGCAATGAACATGCTTTGATTGGCAGTACATGCACCGGCGAATGGGCAAGGTATGCAGTCATTGTAATCGATGCGGCTAGTCGTTGGGATTCGTGACATTGAAGGCATGGTGGTACCAAAATCTTGCAAGGAGTAGCAGGACAACAAACATACTACGTTTGGCTGGGAAGATTGTTGCCTTCGACTCATGAGAAGTTGTTACTATTCTGTTATTATTTATATGACGATATGAAGCAAGCGTAGGGGACGGGAATGGAAAGGTTCTTTGAAGCAATCAAATCCTGCGCATTAGGTAGGAGGCAGCATGTGATTTTGCAATCACTATGGGCAATTGGGCTTCTGTTTCCACTTTTCGGGGTCGCAGAAGTCGGGGTCGCAGAATTTCGCGTCGCAGGTTACCGGGCACTCGGAGGTGACACCGGGTTTGGCGCACCGAATGTCTGTTTTCTTTCGCTGGACCCAAGGGCATCCCTTCATCTGGCCCCACGGCATTTCAAATAGGGCGGGGTTGTTAAAGCAGTCCGGTTGGTAGCTGTCTCTGGGGTGATTATCGTAAGTCGAGGTAATGGAGGCTTCCCCCAACCAATCGAAGGAATTCCTCCAGTACACGGTGGGCGTGCCTCCTTTGAACTCAAAGGGCGTCATGACGAGGCTGCCCCACTTTTCTCCAAAGTTGCAGGGATCCTCCTCTGGGTGGCGCCTCCCACCGAACATCCACTTGCCATCGCCAAACTTCTGGATGTATGTGAACTGGGTTCCCATCGACTGGATCTTAGGGTTGTCTGGTGGCCACATGTCCACATAGAATTCTTTAGCTGTTTCAAGCCCCTTCAGGCTGTCCGCTTTCTTGTAATGGGTCCTGGAGTACTTCCAACGGGCGGTTCTCGAGGTGAAGACATAAAACTTGTTGTTGTCCTCTACAACGTATGGCGATTCCCTGCCATTGTATTCCCAGCTTGCGGCCTCGCGGTCGATACTCTTCCAATCGCTACTCAGTTTATAGATGAAGGCAAAACGGTTACCACCTTTCTTGCGTTCCGCTCTCGAGGTGACAAAGTAGAGGTCGCCTGTGTTTCCTTTTCGGAACGTGGAAGATCCCCCGACCTTTCGCGTATTCCCATCGCTTTTGGGATGGAAGTTGGGTACATCGAGCTCGTCATCGCATTTGTAGGGTCCCTCGGGGCCGTCCTTAGCCTCACTAATGCAAATTAATCTCCGGCAATGTAGGTATATTTTGCCGCTAGGGTGTTTGTTCATGGCGCAGCTTCTGGCATCTTTGCCTTCAATCTTAGCGACCTCCTCCCAAGAGTTGCTACCGAGGTTCTTGGATCTGTAGATGTAGATGTCTCCCCCGAGGTCCTGCAATCGAACGAGACGTTGCGTTCCGTTGTGAAAATGGCAAACAAACATATTGAGTCTCGGTGCTATGCGGCAAAGCATCTGTGTCGCAAGCATGCACACACACACACAAACAATTGTAAAGCGTTCGAACCACCACTTACATTGCATTTTGGGATCTCTGGTTTTGAATTAGCTCCTACCATGTACCAGTAGCCATCGATTTTCTCCGAGATGGTAGAACCTCTGCCCGCCTTGACTTTTTCGCCGGCTCGGTCTTTCCACTGGACGTTGTTGGTAATCACGCTACTTTCTTCGTCCCAGGATGCCAGGCAGCCCGGCACAAGAAAGGCAGGCAAGGCGGAGAGGACAGCGAGAGCTTTGAAGAGCATCGTGTTGCGTTGTCTTGTGTTGCGTTGCGTTGTGTTGTGTTGCTTTCACTGAAATCGCGCCGCAAGAATGAAGCCGTCAAGAGTGGTAGGCAATGGGTGTACCGTAGAGTGATTAGGTTTTTCTTTTTCCGATCTCGGATTTGTGAGGAGAGAGTGAATTGTTTTGCAGACTTGTTGGGAGCGACCGTTCAGTTGCAATGCTGTTTCTATCATTTTGCATCGCGATGGTCCTCAATAAGTAAGAATTGCATGAATTTCATATATATATATTGGTAAAACTAGAAAATTCGTTATTTTCGGACTTGATGGTATTTTGTGATCGAGAAAATTCCCTTGAAGTGTTTTTGGCTTTTGGCGTATCAACAACTCGAAATTGTTCTTTTTATGTTCCCGACACCAATTCTATATTAGATTGATTGAAGGGTAACAACACTAAAAACAAATACCGAACAGCGCTGAAAAAAACGGTATTGTTGTTTTTTAAAAATAATATTGAAATACTGGTACTATTGAGATTCGGTACTGGTACAACTGAATCTGCCCAATCGCTACGAGTCCCAGATAACGAATGCTGTTGATAGTACCCAGTCCTGCATTCTTGTAACAGTAAGTATTTCAAATTCTACTACATTGAGATTTTTCTTCAAGAAGTGAACTAGCAATGAAAGAAGCTCTGTAACTTGTTGTTGATGTTTTGCGACAAGAACATTAATTTTTAACGTTCCCACTCACAATTACAGTAATGATACTAGTACCACTCGTAGTAATAAAGAAGTTGTTTCGGAAGAGTTCAACAACTCTGATATGAATTCGGCTTTAGTGGTGAAGAAGAATGCGGCGATGTCAGATGATGGAGATACGTCGTACGAGTACCACCAGTAGGAAAAGAAAGGTACTACTACGACTACTAGTAGTAATACTACTGCATTGCTATCAATACTACTACGTAGAAGAGGTAGTCGTAAATGAGGTTCTACAAAATATTGTTTTTCTGGACAACAGTAGAGGTAATAGTAATAGTACTAACTCGTTCTCATAATAGGGCTACAACTCCTACTATCATACTTAGTGGTGGCTTCGCCGGAACCATACTACCAGCGGAAGAAACATTTAGGATGGTTGATCACGTACGATGCTTCCTAGTCTATGCACAATTCGCACGAAAAGTCATCACAATCAAGATGAATGGCGGGAAATTATATATATATATATGTATGTATTGCCAAGTTACCAGAAAATAAAAATTTTAATAGTGGCTACCAACGGAATACACAGAGCTCGCATTCGATGGCGTGGATCATTGCTTCTCCCAGCCTTAGTCATGGCACAAATGGTTGATCGTGAATGAGTTTATGTTACGTGCTTTTGTTTTTGCGTATGAATG
This sequence comes from Pseudo-nitzschia multistriata, assembly GCA_900660405.1. Taxonomy (NCBI): domain Eukaryota; phylum Bacillariophyta; class Bacillariophyceae; order Bacillariales; family Bacillariaceae; genus Pseudo-nitzschia; species Pseudo-nitzschia multistriata. Next base: position 183,156 of record CAACVS010000226.1, on the reverse strand, counting down.
CATTTCCATCTCTTTTGGTAGGGATCCATAATGTCGTATCATTGTTTCATATCGGGCTCTCTTATCACCGATCGAATTTGCTGCATCGGAACTCGGAAGGCAGCGTGGATTTTTGCTGTTGGCGTTTAATCATAGTTCCACATCATATAGCATCTAAACTGTTGCTGCGGTGGCAATGGGAATCCTACATCTGTAAATCAAGAAGACATCCCGTTATCACAGCCTTCGTGCTCTCTACCAAAGGGAGGGGTTTCGATGGTGGCGTCCCTTTTGCCGTTGCAAAAAGGTGTGGTATGTGCCGTCTTGTTCTTTGATAACAGCAACCCTTGCGATTGATGCTTTGCTTGGGTTTTGAGTTTTTTCCCCCAATTGTAGAGCGAGACGGAAACTTTGCGTCTTATTTTAATCTTGTCGGTCATCACGACCCATCCATTCATGCGTGGTTCCCAGTCAAGGAAACGCCCCTTCAAATTATGGATTATGTGATTTACCAGCCAATCACAAAAGCCTCTCTCCGTATGCTTCCCCGACCACGGTTTCGACTTCGATGTTCCTGTGTTCGCGGACTCCAATGCCGACGGTAGGAATGTTGTTTCATTACAAGATAATTCATTACAGACTGTGCTAGCCGCATATTGTCTTGCGCTGGAAGGATTGGCATGTTCACCATCGTCGTTTTCGGAACTCGATGTTGAAGCATCAATTTGCGTGGTATCTTGAGCGGAAGTTGCCGTTTGCTTTCGTTGTTTTTCTAATCTATTTTCTTTTTCTTCTAGAACCGTTCCTATCAGATCACGAAACAATCTGTTGCCAGGATTTTGAAGGGATGCTAACCGTGAACCCTTCCGAAAAACGACATCGTTCAAGCCAGGGCATTCTACAAAGGTGCCATTGATTTTCTCTCTGTTTTCATCGCGGTCATCCCTATCGCCAGTACGACCTTCCTCGCTGTGTTCTATATATCCGCATTCTACCATACTCCTCGTTTTCATCCACTGGTTGTGAAACGTGGATTTGATGCTATTAGTAGTTTCTGTCGAGGGCAACAAATCTACGGGAATCCCATAAGATTTCAATCGATTCAGAGCTTTCGTGTCGCTACTTTCGGATCCCAATACGAACCTCGGTCCGACATTGCAAAGAGGTCCAGAAAAAATTCTTTTCAATATTATTTTCCCCAGAAGCCGAATGATATGATTATCAGGTACGGTCGCGTGAAGGGCCACGATCCGTGAAGGTATCGAAATGAAAAGACGTTTCATGGTATTGGCTATCTCTCCAAAGTCGATTTTGTTTGTTCTCTGCTTCATAGAGTGGTTGAATAAGACATTTTTGTTCAAACCGACGTTCCCGAACTGTCGTATTATTACGAAGCCCTTCTGCTGGCTTTCGACCGAATCTCGCGTTACGACATCCCACATATAGAAGAGAATTTTATCCTATTTGAAGGTTTCAAAATGAAAGAAGAGCATGGGAAGCAAATCACACGTTAGCGATTATATCTTTCATGGATGCTACAGTGGGTGCAATGCATCTCATACCGTATCATACCATGTGATATATTTTAACATTCTGTTGACAAAGCACGTACTCTCAACAAGAGGTCGGCATGGACACCTATGCCTCCGAAAAATACGAACACCCTACGTCCACTGCTGTCTCGAAACGGCATTAGCTGCCAGTAACCTTTGCGAAAGATATTGATTTCTGATTTTTCGAAGTCCTTTATCAAAACCATTCGTTCCAGGACAATATCTCCAAACAGCTCGTATGCAAGGTCCAGATAGTTGCAAAATCGCTGAGCTGCACGAGAGGCGTCAAACATTTCACACCGTAGGAAGCGCAACCGAAAATCTTCGTCGTCGATGGCGTAATTTGAGGGATGCACAATAGAGGTATCTTTCGAGGCAGCTTCGATTCTCTCCAAATGTCGTTTGAGTATCCTGCGATACACATGCCTGCTGCCTCCCGTTTCATCACCGTTGTAGAGTTCGCTCTCGAACTCGTTTAGAGATCTTCGAATCAATGCGGGTGTTTCTTCGACAGCCATGCATCGAGCGCCATGGATTTCTTCTTGGATTGCATTCCGTTCTGAAAAATTCATGTTCGTGAGTTGATTGCACAACATTTCAGACAATTCATCGCTCCCTCTGGACAGCGATAGATTGCTGTTGCTTGAGTTGTCTATGTCATCGCCTCCATCGCTTCGCCTTCTCGCCCTCATCGATAGCGACTCCTCTAGGCGGCTGATATCATAACGATCCAACATCATGGTAAGCCACAGTGAAACAGCTGTGTACAAGTAAAGGCATCCGCGCGATATTGCTAGCAATGATATGATGTAGTAGTAGGTGTTTAATCAGTGTTCCAGTTATGTTGACAATCGTAATCCATTTGGTGGAGATTGGGTAGTACAAAAAAAAAAGAAATGTCGTGTCAAATACTGTACGTATTACTACTACTACCATACGAAGTACGTAGTACTGTAGCTGTAGTACGTACACACAGCAGTTAATCGTACTCGTACTGCTACTAAGACGTACGTAGTTTTCTTTCGTGACTCACTTTCGTTTTCGTCAAGGGACTATTTATGTAATAGGTTCCGGACAGCCTAGGTACCGTACGTAGGTTCGTACCCTATGTCAAAAGTTTGAGACGGCATTCGAACCGACAAAGAAACCATATTCTTTAACTTTCAGGTGGACCCTGCGACAAGCTCGGGCAAACCGGTAACGCCATGCCTCCCGCGCAATGTTAAATGATTTTAGAGGTTACAACTGAATTATCTCCTCACGCAAAGTATCTACTATTGCCATTTATTCATTGTACTGTATGATGTGACCGATCTTCCCGCCATGCTAACGATAGATCGTTCTTTTTTCGCTAGAAGCTGCTGTTTCTAGTGCTTTACTATCGCTACGTACGGGCACGGATGCTATTTCGGAAATAAAGTTTGAGCAAGAAGTAATAAATAGTCCCGTTGGGAATCATCTCTCCCATGTTTTCAAAAGAGCCCGCTATTGCTTGGTGGGGATCGCACATGCGTGCTGAGATGCGCTTACCGTAGCAGTTACTAAGAGGCTGTCAAGAAAAAAAGCCGATCCTCAAAGTGGACGACAGTATCCTCCTCCTCGTTGTTGGTTTCGTTCTTAGAGTTGCGTGTGTGCTCCCTTGCAATGCGTTCGCAGGCTTCCTCCAGCTCCTCGTCGGAAAAATTCGAAAATGTGCTCCAGAATCGGTCCTTCACCATCGTTTGCCACTGCTTCAGCGAGATCGAGCAGGGGTAGGTCTCGAGGGTTCGCTCCAGGTTGGTGAATCCCGCCTCCCTGAGCTCCTCCTCGATCTCTTCGATACTCGGTTGGTTTTCCTTCCAGACGGACCGAGCCTCGTCCCACAACGGGTAATCGATTTCAGTCTGCGGACGGGTTATAATAAGCAGGGACGGGGGTGATGCCGCCGTTCTTGTTTCGCTCGGAACCAGTCCCTCCCGCATGCCACGGAAAATCCCGACCCGATCTTCGTTCTTCAAGTGGTGAACCATCTCCTTGAGTAAAATTTGGTCGTACCCGCCGAACTCGCGATCGATCCTGTGGGTCCTCCAGCAGTCCCCAGATAACGATGGGGCGCGCAGAAAATCTTCGGCCGGCGCCTTGACAAAAGACACGAGACCGTCGATCGAACCGCCCGCCGTCGGTTCCAGAAAGGGATCGACCACCACGATTCTCGAGGAACCGCTCCATTTGCCGGCTTCTTGCTTTTTCATCAGGGCTTGCGCAAAATTCCCCGTTCCACCGCCGATGTCTAGGATGCAGCGGGTGCGGGCGCCAGCGCTGCTGCCTTTCGGTGTCGTCGTACTGTTTTTGGATTCAAGCCGCAGCCTGTCCCATAAGAGATCCACCATGTGTTTCATGTAGGCACCCGGCTCGTAAAAGTAGGCGCGTTCGTAGGAATCTGCTCTCTTAAAATTCTCGTAGTGTTCCTTGTAATGGGACGGCGTGGTTTCACTGGTAGCACCCGCACCGGTAGCACCCGCAGCCATGGTTCGCGTATATGATGCTTGGTGTTGCGGTGGACCGGGATGTTGTTTCTGTTTCGTTTTGTGTTTTCTATTTCTGGCCAGTAGCGATGCATGCCGTTGTTGTCGCCGATGACCCATGACCACGGCGGATCGCGTCCGGATGCGGGTTTGGGATGGCAAAAGACGAAGCATCTGGATTAAGAAGGAAAAGATATATTATCGTACTGTTATGTGTGTTGCAAGTGTTGGGCTGAGGTTTTGTGATGACTTGCACTCCCACTCCTTTTATCACCGCTGAGTGTTTTTTGGGGCGGATACCGTAGCAATAGGAATGGGATGCCGCTTCGGCTATTTGTCTCGCATTCTTACCTTTCTATCGCTGCTGGTATTATATTATAACTACCCGCTGTGTCATGCGATCGCGATCGCAACAGCAGCCGCTCGCAAGTCGGTGATGCACAAGATTAAAGTGGATCCAAAACGAAGGAAGTGAGAGGCATTTAATCAGCTGATATTTTTCGCGACAACGATTGTGGCGAGAAACGAGAAGTCCCCTCAATTATTGTACTGTAAACACTAAACACTAAAAAAAAACATAACGATGTGATCTTTGATCATACCTATGTTGGTACCATATGTACGTACCCTTGTCCTGACTCGCTCCAGACTCCAGACTCCAGACATGAGGAAAATCTTAGAGATCCCCGCGCAAAAGGAATGCAACTTGTACATGAAAACAAAAGTAAGAGCAACAGAAATTGGGTCATTCCAAATAACATAGCATAATAGATCACGCTAGTTGAAATTCAAAATAAAATTACGACTGTGTAGAGCACGCCGCACCGATATTACCAAGGAAGTCTCAACCCCAACTTTCTATTATTTTTACGAAAAATACTGTAAAATAAAAAAATCTTGGATACTGAATCGTGAAGCAGGAGCTAACTATTAATTTTTCCCCCCATCACTGCAAAAATGGAAATAGTAGTATTCTAGTGGGAGCATGGTATCCCCCCCCGAAACATCAACTCTTCACAAATTCCTAATCAAAGGTCGACGCATCGATCAATCGAAAGATTGGTTGAACACAGTGTGGCACCCCGACTTGGACGATTCAAACCGACATCACAGCAGAGTTGGTGGTAATCAACAATTTCTATTGTACAACAAGGTTTTAGACTACAGTGCATTCTAGCGCTGCCGCTCTTCGGCGGTCTTTTTTCCTTCGTTCACCCGAGTGCGGCGTGGTATCCCTTCTCCCGCAGCAGCAGGTACACGGCGGACGCCGCCTTCATCTCCGCCGAGTCGTCCTCGCTCAGGTATTCCCGGCGCGCGATTCGATCCGCTCGTTCCAGGACGCGGGGCCACAGGCCATCGGGTATGTGGTTGGTCCCGGTCTGGGAGTCAAAGGACGGAGAAGCGTGGAGCTTGCACTCGATGGCCGGGTCGGAACAGTCTCGTTCGTCGGGTTGCAGGAGTGCCCGCCGGCCCGCTCGATTCAGTTCCAGCGCCCAGTCGGTGGACTCGTTTTGGACGGTGCCGGGGAGTGCGAGCTCCCGCAGGTAGACGTTCCTCAGAAGCGATTCGAAGAAGGTCTTGCGCACCAGTTTGGTGTCCCGGACCCCTTGTTTCCCGTCGAGGTAGACGTTTTTCAGGTTTTCCTTGCACCTGGCCAGGTGGTGGGCAAGCGCCACCATCCCCCTGTCGCCGATATGGCAATCCTGGAGGCTCACCCTCGACAGACCGGGGTGGATCGACAGCACCATGGCGAGGTCGAAGACGTCTTCGTCGAGGAGGATGTTTTCCGACAGCTCCAGCGTGGCGAGGGAGGTGTTTTGGTCCACCAGCACGGCCGCCAGCCTCCCAACGTCGAGGACGCTGCGGTTTCGCTTTGCGTTCGGAAGCCTCTGCCACGACAGGTCCAGGTGCCGCAGCCTGCAGCGTCCGTCGCTGAGGAGCAGGCCCAGCACGTGCTGGGACTCGCTGTGGGCCATGTTTCCGTTCAGTTTGAGTGTCTCGATGGATTCGGGGTCGACGGCCTCTAGGATATCGGCGAGGAATTCGTCCGGCAGGTGGCACCGCTGCAGATCCAGGTGCTTGAGCCGCGGGAGGCTCTGTAGGGCGGTGTGCAGCGATTCGACCACGCGGACCATCTTGGAATAGGAGTTCCCCACGATCGACGATTTCTTCTTGTCCAGATCCGAGAGAATGAAGTTCCCCTGGAGCGTCAATTCTTCCATGTGTGGCAGAAGTGGGAGGGTCATCTGGAGGTAGTTGGCCGCCAGGGGTGTGATGGTCGTCCCTTTCAGGGCGATCGATCGAAGCCGACAGAAATTGTTTTCGTCGTCGTCGTCGTCGTCTTCGCCATCGCCTTTGTGGCTGCTCTGGCTGCAATCTTGAGCTCCCCGCAGCAGCCCTCTCGCGAGGTGGACGGGCATGGTTTGTTGTTTGTCGTAACGAACCGTCAGGGCGGAGTTCGTTTCCATGAGGAGTGCCAGGAAGTGTTCCAATCGCTCCCCGCCCTTGCAGTTCTGCAGTATGACCTCGCGCGAATCGTCGGCATCCGGATGCAACTCGTGGTTCGTCAGAGACGACCGGGAGGAAGAAAAGGACGAGGACGCCAGGATTTCGTGACACGGTTGGTTCTTGTTTTTGTGCTGCAGTTCGAGCAGCTCGATTTGTGGCGCTGGCTGGTGGTGGTGGTGCTGCTGCTGCTCTTGCTGGCACGGTATCCTGAGAAAGGTCTCCAAGGCGTCCACAACCTCCTGGTCCATTTCGTCCATGTCCCAGTTCGACAGCAGGAGACTCGTGTGGAAGTAGCGGGAGTTGGGGGACGACGACAGCGAGGAGGAGGAAGACGGCGACAACGGCACGGGCATCGACGACATCGAGCAGGCCGCCGAGCAGAATCGTTCGTGTTCGATTTCGTCCCGGCTCGCGGTCTCGATTCGGTCGAGGAGGTTTACGGTCCCCAAACGTCCGTGCAGAAACAGTCTCATCGTTTTTGTTTTGTTTTGTTTTGTTTTGTTTTTTGTCCTGGTGTTTTGTCGTTCGCTCCGTATGATCGTCTGGTTGTGTCTTGTCTTTATTGGTATTTGGTAGTTCGTCTATCGGGTCATGCCGAGCGACTTGTTGTTTGGGTATTAATGGTTTTGTGAGAAATGCAGTCACGGTAGTTATTGCTTCGAAACCATTTCCGATTTGTGGGTTGACGAGTGAAACTTGTGCTGGTTTGTGGCACGATGAGATCCCAAAAGAACGAATCGTCGTTTGCAGCTGTTGGTTGACGAGATTACTCGGAGTTCCACCTAAGACTTGTTTTGGTCGCGAATAAGATGTACGATCGGTTTTGTCCTGGACTAAAATGCGAATCACTATGCAGTTAGTCGTGCTATGGGCAATCCGCTTCCGCCGAATTTCTGAGACACCGGCAGGTAGGTACCGTACAGCACGGTACAAGTACCGGACCGTAAGGGCTTTCGGCTCGGCTAGTTGCTAGTTGTGAGGATAACAAAGGATCACGAGTATTACGTGCAATACTGTACGGTACTGTACCTGTAACTGTACCTAGCAGCTAATGGAATTCTTCGGAGTAGAGCAAGTCTTGATGTGGGATTCGAATAGCGCAACGATCGGAAGCATTGACTCTTTCGACTCAACCGCGTGAACGCCAGCACATGCCGACGATGCACAGGAAAAAACATCACAGATGACCGCCGTTCTACGGTAAAACAGGTACGAATACCTGTACGTACGGTACCGTACGAAAACAGACACAAAATACTTTAAATCAGCAATAAAATGAAACAGAAAACGTCCTAACACTAACACTCTTCGCAACACACAGCACAAACACAAACACAAACACAATCCTCCTCAGCCGCAACAACACTCCCCGCGACACCGAAATGACGCAAACGAAACCACTGGTCACGCTCCGGGCCCGCCCAACCGGTGGCGGTGCCCCCTTCGGAGAACCCATCGAGTTTTCCCTCTACCCGGGCTCTTGCGTCGAGCTGCGGGGACCGTCGGGGCGGGGAAAGACCACGGTCGCCACCGTTCTGACGGGAATCCACGATCCCTCCCACCAGGCCTCGCTGCTGCGCAAGCTGCAGCTGGAGGTCGAGTCCGACTGGGATCCGAGCATTCCCTTCCGCGAACGCTGCGGGGTTCTCTTCCAGCAGACGACGCTGCTCGACGAGCTGACCGTTGCCGGGAACCTGGCGGTTGCCCTCCGGCTCCACGAGGACGTCTTTGCCGACCCCGCTTCGAGGGACGCGAGGATCAAGCAGCTGCTGGACACGGTCGGCCTGGACTACGGGAAGGACGCGCACAAGCTTCCCAGCGAGCTCTCGGGCGGAATGGGCCGCCGGGTCTGCCTGGCGCTCCAGCTGGCCCAGCGGAAGCGCGTCGTCGTGCTGGACGAGCCCTTTACCGGCCTGGACAGCGCCTCGGCGGAGGGCGTGGCGAGGGAGCTCGTCAGGCTCCGCAAGACGCAAAAGACGGCACTGCTGCTGATCTCCCACGAGCCGCACCTCTCCAAACTGGTGCACGGGGGTGCCGAGGACGAGCGCAGCATCGTCGAGCTGAGGGCCCCGTCGTCGTCCTCCGGGAACAATGCTTCGGCGTCGGCCCTTTCGGACGAAACCAAGCCGAGCTTGTTCGGGACGACCTTTTTCGATCGGTTCCTAGAGCGGCTCGTGGATTATGTCTTTTACAGTCTTCCGCTGATAGTCATGGCGTTCATGGCGTAAGTATTGCTGGACCGAACGGAACGGAACGGCACACCACGGCACAGCACAGAACGACATACATCGAACCGCGTTTGCACTGCGAGTTTGACCTACCGTACCGATTTATTGATGGACAAAGGCCTGACGTCTTTTTTCGCTTCCGGTGTTCTTCGATCGAACGTCCCAGCTGCGGATTGGCGATTTCCATGCTGAGTGCTGATATTCTACAGCGCCTGGATATTTCTACCAAGGTGCTGGACCTGGTAGATGTCGAAGTCCGACCCCTCATCAAGATGCTCACGGGAGAAGAAGCCTCTACTTTCCAGATGATGGGCATTCGTTTCAAGGTCAGCTCGATGCTCAACCAAACGGTTCCACCCGCAAAGGCCACCCTGTATGCGATCGGACTGGCAAAATTGTTTGTCCTAGAGGTCGGGCCCCTCCTCACGGCCCTCCTTCTTTGCGGCCGGATCGGGGGAAGCTACGCCGGCAAGGTCGGGACCATGCAGGCAACGAACCAGAACAAGCTTCTGCGGGTGTTGGGGGTGGATCCGCGGTGGTGGACGCTGGCCCCGTCGGTGCTGGCGGCCTCGATCGCTTCGCCGGTTCTCACCACCGTGGGCACGAGCCTGGCGCTCGTGCTCGGGGGCATCGTCGGTCCTCTCTACGGGCTGAATCCGAAAGGAGTAGGCGATCGGACCTACTGGTCCGACCTGCAAGAGTCGGTGCTGCCGGTTCTCAGATTGGTGGGCTTCGAGGGATGCTGGTCGGAGGGCGAGGAAGGTGTCGGCAAGAGCCCAAGGCAACTCGTGTCCTCCGTCGCCTCGGTGATCTTTGCTGGGGTCTCGGATCCGACAAGCCTCGACCTGCGCGTATCGTATGGGGCACGCAACGCGACGTGGAGGGACACGGTGATCGAGCTGGCCACGTACCCTCCGATTTATCACTGCATCAAGGCCGAGGCCTACATCCTGATCGTGATTGGTGTTTCCGAATGGGCGGGCCGGTATTACAAACCCAACCTGACCCCCCGGGGTGTTCCGTCGGTGATTACCCTCTCGGTGGTTTTGTCGGGACTATTGGTGATTCTGGCAGACTGGGGGTTCAGCCAGCTGCTCATGCTGAGGGAATGATTGCGGCTCCATCCGAACCCCAACCCCGGCCCTAACATTCCATTCTCGCGATCCGTCCGAAACCGCTACTGTTGCCCATTCGCAGAGGGTGTCAGATCCTGTTGCTTTCTACAGAATCATAGTACAATCGAATTTATCTTTTTCTGCTCATGGGAGGAAAATTGACGGCCCTTTCCCATTTCCTCGCATGGTTTCGTTTTTAGTAGTCAATTGTAAACTCATTTCCTTGCATTCTATAAGTAATCAAAATTCTGCCGTTGAACAACAGGAAAAACCAATGCATCAATTAGTAGTTTGACGTTAATCAACAGGGATCTACCATACTACTGTACATCAAAACAGAATTGACCCCAAAAACCACCATTGACACTCTCTTGAAAAAGCCTTCATCAAATAGGTCGAGTCACGAACACAGAGGCTACACGAACAAGGTTAAGGTATGAATCATACACTGATGCAATACGTGTACGGTTCTCATAGCATGTGCGCGCACCAATAGCGAAAACTAACGTGCGCAAGATTATAATTTACCTCGTACTACTGCTTCTCACCTCGTGAACTAGAAACCTGCAAAATGTACGTGTGCTCTTTAGCGCCGTATCTACGTGTTTACAATAAAGAGTGAGCTTATTCACTATCTACTCGTGATTTAGGCTCACAAGAGGCACTACAGAACCAAACCGTACCAATCGTCCGATATGGCCAGAACCATAAATTCTCCAGACTACGGTACGGCAGGAAGAAGAAAGCTTGAGCATATGGTGAACATACGCACCGGTACGAATCGAGTAGGAAGAAGAAGGGCTTCCTCTCAGTATGTCCGTTGAAATTTTGATTCCCCTCAATCTGTCCAATGAAATTTTGATTTCCGGTATTTTAAATACCACGTACTGTACAAAATACCCCGTTCCGGTATGGGTGGCTATGTCGAACACAGTCAGACAGTGATATTTCGAAACTATCATTGGGGACAGTAGCTCCATTTAATATCCTCACCTTGGATTTATTGTGCACTCGCTTGAGAATCACTACCAGTATGGGTGGCTATGTCGAACACAGTCAGACAGTGATATTTCGGATCTATCAGTGGGACAGTAGCTTCATTTAATATCCTCACCTTGGATTTATTGTGCACTCGCTGGAGAATCACTTTCCGTGCTCAGCTTGGTTGCTGAAACAGCTGCTACCGTACCAATCCAATTAATGTGCTGAGCTTGGTTGCTGGAACAGTTGCTACCGTACCGGTAGATCCCTACACTGAGCGCTTCAGAGAATTTAGAATAACCGGAATCATAAAGTTTACACGCAGCTCCATGTAAACAAGCAGCTTTTCGGAAAAAAACTCTCAGCTCTCACAATTCAAAATTATCAATCATACAGAAGCTATTATTGTTTCTTAAAACGGTACTGTGAGTCACACGAATCATTATCTCTCTGCAAGATCGTCCATTGATTGGTATATTCGTGCGTTTCTCTTTCTTTAACATCAAACCAGCCTTTCTCGTTCCTCACCAATGTCTCTTTTTTTTCTCTTGAGCGAAGGATCTGTCCAACACGATGACTCGATTCTGCAGCCTCCTTTCTCTCTTTCTCCTTCTCGCTGTTGCGGCAGCCAAGGACCAAGATGAAGCATTCCTCAACGTTATGGAACCTTCCAGAAAGGGTCCCCGTTCCCGTGGCCTCAAGAGCTCGAAGAATGCTGGCCCCACCACCAGCTGCGTTTTGTCCGAGGCGGAATCCGTCGCTGTCGAACATGAGCTCATGCAACTTCAAATCGCGGAAGACAATTCCTTCGGAGTTCAAAACGTTCAGACTTTCGGTTTCGGTTGTGTCCTTGCAACTGGCCAAATGACTGCTGCGTGCGGGGCAATCGCCCCCTGCATCTTGGCCGCCTGCGCAGGTACAGCCTGCATAGGAGTTGCACTTTGTTTGTTCGGAGCTACTACTGGTTGCATCGCGAGTGTGGACAACTTTGTTGACAAATGCGGCTTGTGAGGTTGTTGCCGATTTGATTCGATCCGTGGTGTCTTTGTTTCTTGTGAGGCTGTTGACGATTTGATTCGATCCGTGGTGTCTTTGTTTCTGAAGCAACGTCTGTTTTCACGGTGATTCCCGATTCTTGCCAATCATTCAGTAGCTCATTATTTAAGTAACTTTATTTGTCATGACTTGAAACCTAGCAGCACGATTACCTTGTGCTTAACAACTATTTATGAGATGACTCTTTTTGTAGCCCCGTTTTCTGCACCATCGATTCCATATTTCGAGTTCTTACAATCGAAAACAACGAAAAATTCGGTTTCCTCGATGTGCGCGTGGGGTTTCTCGAATCTATGATTGTGGAATGCGGCAGGCTCGCTTCGCTTCAGTCCCCTTCCAAGAATCCTCGCCCGCTCCCGCGAGTCGTAGCGGTTCTATACCTGGAGGCTACAGCCGCAAAGACGGGTTTCGGTCGCCGGAAAAAGTCGAGGGAACCCTTGTGGTTGGCACCCCCCGGCCGTTTTGGTTGGTGCTCGACATCAATGAAGCCACAGGTCGGCGGTACGACGCCCTCTCTATAATCGCAGTGCGTTTCGTTTTCGTATTGGTCGTCCACCTTGAAGTCAAAGAAGTGCCAGAGGGCTATCGCGGAAACGTTCCCGTTTTGAATTGCGGTGTCCACATCCTCTATTACAATGTTGGTCTGATATCCCAGCGTCCATTTTACGCAAGTATCGTTTTGGTGCCACTCGTAGATTCCCCCCGCACCCGTTTCGGAGATCACAAAGGGCTTTCCGATCGCCGACGGGGACTTGCCGGCCCGGAGGTCGTCCGCGATGCGGTTCCAGTAACGACCGGGTTCATCCGGGTGGTACCAGCCGGGGTATCCGTTGTGGGAAATGACGGTGGCGGCCCCGTAGCACTTATCGACGGAAGGGCGGTTGGAAGCGTAGGTGACAAAGCGGGTCGCATCCCGGGCCAAAACGGCGTCGGAACTCCTTTGGTATCCCGCGCAGGCTTCTTCCTTGTGGCTTGGACCTTCGTTGAAAAATGCCCAGAATGCAACCGATGCGTGGTTGGATGCGTTATCGATCATTTCGTTCAGTTGTTGGTCCTGCTGCTCCAAAAAGTATTCGTCCTTCAGGTTCGAGATGGAAATCCCAGGCCCGAGCGTTTCTTTCGATGCATGCGTCACGGGACAAAGCAGTGTGAGCCTAACACAGTTTTGCTCCGAACGAAGCAACAAAGGGTATCAATACTATCCATAATACAAGAAACACAGATAGCTAGCCTCTCATTTAGTTTCTGTTGTTCTCCTTTGACACCACACAAGCCTTACTCACCACACCAGCCTACCATGCCTTGCTCGTCCAATCGATCCAGCCAGCGAGGATCCTGTGGATAGTGGGCGCCACGTACAAAATTGGCGTGTCCGTGTTCCTTCAGGAGTGAAAGGTCGCGGTTGAGCTGTTCCGTCGTGGGCGTTGCTCCCGTGTACGGCCACTGGGTGTGGTGGTTCCACCCCACGAGCTTGAGCACCTTTCCGTTGAGCCGTATCCGGCTCTGGTCCGGGTCTACATCCCAGTAACGGAGCCCGAAGCGTTCGGTGACGACGGCTCCGTTCAGGGAAGCAGACACGGTGTGGAGCTGCGGATCGGTGGTGGACCACACCCGTGGATTTGGGACCGACACCAGCCCCAGATCCAGCAACTGATCGGTTTCCAACCATGGTGATTTGGCTACTGCCTCCAGAGTCCTCGAAGGATGCGATTCCAGAGATTCCCACAAATCGTCCTCGCCAGCGTCGCCAGCAAAGCCATGGTGGTTGTCCTCAAGGGCATTTGTTTCGTCGTCACCATCGAAAAAAATTGCAAGGTTCCCGGGTTCGTTTCCTGAAGCTCCGGCAACTTGTAGTTTCAAGCGAACGGTTTGCAGGTCCTTTTGTGGGTAGACATAGAGCCTCCAGGGCCACGCCGACGACGATTCGTTGCCATGGCTGGCAGCGACGAATGGTTTGCGGTTGCCTTTGATGAAAGAATGCCGCGACAACAAAGATTTTGCAGGGCGATCGTGCCATTCTACGGACCGCAGGATCCCTCCGTAATGCCAAAAATCTCCACCGGTGTGGAGGGGCGCAGTAGTCCCGTTGAATCGGTTATCGACAAGCACCACCAGGTCGTGGGATACCAGCATTGTTCTTCCCTTTCCCGTTGCACGGGAGTCAACGGTTGGATTTGCGCTCGAACCCGCAGCTGCGGTGATGCCCCGCTGGACAACAGCACCCGCATCCAGTACCTCTCGGGGAACGTCGAGCCACCACGCCACGTAACCCCCGGCCCTGTGGTCCCCGATCTCGATCCCGTTCAGCCAGACCCGACAGTAAAACGAGCAGGCCTGGAACAAGAGCCGGCCACCTCCTCCGTTCGTGCTCTCGTCGGTAGAAAACCGCGTCCGAAAGACCGACACCCCACGGTACCCCAGGTACCCCGGGAGGTACCCATGGTCGGGATCGGCCACCACCTCGATGGTGGAGGGGACCGCGACCCGTTCCGGGGTGTCGAAGGTGGATGCGTCGAGGTCCGGATCCATGGAGTCGAATCCCTCGGGGTGCGAGCGAAGGAGACTCGCGTTCCAGATACCGTCCAGGAGTCGTACCCGGCGGGTTCCGGAGAATCGGGGCCAGTAGTCGGGTGCTCTGTCGCAGTTGTTGCTCTTGCCACTGCTGCATTTTCGCAAGGTGGGCGTGGAAGTCGCCTTCGACTTGTGCGTTGCACCGACAGAGGGGGAGACGGGACCGAGAACGAGAAGGAGAACCAGAAGCAGAACGAGAACCAGAACCAGAGCTGCCGCAGCACAAGCAACCAAAAAAACAGCAGCCACAACGGGAGAACTTCCCATCTTTGTGGTGTCGGTCGTCCTCTTCCTCCTCGTCGTCGTCGTCATCATCATCCGCGTTCGATAGTGATGATTTCCATAGTTTGTTCGTATTGCTAGTGGAAAGGATTGTGCAACATCAACAACGAATTTTCGATTCTCCATTCGCATCTGATTTGCTTCCAGCTACGAGTATCGCACCGCACGGTACCAGGTAGTTGGTTCTCTTACTACAGACTGAGGAAGTACATCGAATTTTCATTCGGCACAGAATTCGCATGATGTTTTGTTCGAAATTATATCTTCCTGAACTCTGAACGCTTAGTACAATCGCTCGTACTCGTACTCGTACGTACAGTAAAACAGGGTATTTTTTAGCACGTTTTTGAATGTTTGTAAACTAATTGTAAACTAATTTGACTGTCATCAATATTGTCATCTTTGTAGTAGAGTTTTTTTTTCACAACCATTGAATTGTTGCCTTTCTTTACTTTGTTGATGTTGACTTCAGCACCAGTATATTCTACTGCAAGTGGTTCAACACCAGTATATCCTACTGCAAGTGTCTGCTACTAGTAGTACTACTGGTGATCACTACTAGTAAAAATTCCCACCACATATACCACTTGAATAGACTGTCTTGTTTGATTTTTTTCTAAAATAGTGTCCTCAGATTGGGTATCATGAAATTCTTGAAATCTACATTTGCTTCTTTTAAAGAAGAGAGGCATTACTTCTTGTAGCAGTAGCAGTCCATTGCTTTGTTTCTTCTTGTTCTACATCACTGTCAAAGCAAGTGGAAATGTTTTGGGTGCTTTCCTTGTGCATACCTGCTGTATGAGAAGACAAATTGCTCTTGAAAAAAGAGCCAGTTACAGTAGTTTTCATTTTTTCAGTAATCCATAAACAATTTTAAAAGGTGGTGATAATTGCCCCCACAACAGTAGTTGTGGCTTAGCATAGTAAGTAACACCAGGAGTGCTGAAGAATGCACAAGAAATAGTGAGACTGCAGAGGAGACACATGTCAATATTCTTTGCATTTTACTACTACTAACTGTGCTCATTGTCATGAATGATATGATGTTTGTAGTAACACAAGTGAAAGTAGTACTAGTAATGTTAGTACTACTACTAGTAGTACTAACATTAGATTGACAAGCAAAGTCCTGAAGATTGGTGTTCTAGCTTACTAGAAGTCTTTCAGTGTAGCTTTCTGCTGCCTTGATAGTAGGAATATCCTTGTCACAAAGTTTTACAATCCCATACTACCAAATAGCGCCACAGTTCTGAAACAAAAGAATATCAATTTTGTCACTCATGCTGTATATCAGAATAACAGTATGAATTTCCTCCACTGTTCTCATCATGCAACAAGTTCATATTCATAGCATTGCAGTATTATCTTTTCTTGATGCAATGACAACAATTGGATTCCTGTTGGCAGCAAGCTGCTGTGTTTCAGAATGGTTTGACCCCTACTGTGTTACTCCAAATATTCTCTAAGTGCTAAGAGTCTCCTTCTGGTAAAGCACTTCAATTACTAGACCAACATATCTTGGTACCATCTTTTTGGGAACAATATTTCCCAGCACTGAATCTCAGGTCCTCAATTAAGATTCTTATCCCCTGTAATTCTAAGAGCCTCCTTGTTCTTTGAAATATTTTTGTGTTCATACATTTCCCTATTGGATCAAAGCTATAAAGCTTTCCATCATGGTCACATTGTTTCCAAAAACAGGCCTTACTCAAAGCATGGTGATTAATAAAGAGAATCAGGCACTTCATCTCTCTCCACCCTAAACTTTCCCAACTTCAGCCACTCTTTTCCTCCCCTGATCCCCAAGCTTTCCTACCCAATGTCCACCAATACTACTTCCTTATCATGCTACTTGTGAAAAAATCTACCGGACCATCCACCAAGATGCTGCTACTGCTTCCACTGCCATCATCAATCTGATTGCTCAGTACTACTTCCCTGTCTTATCACTACTACTACTACTAGTTGCAAACAAGCACTGCTGGAGAGCATCAGCCCTCAAGATATGTTGGTCTTTGTTATACATACTCCAAAAAGAGACAACAATACTTCAAATAATTCCAGCATACCTTGTTATTACATCTGGTGTCCTATTGTGTTTTTTGGCTAGACTTGAGCACATCTATTTTGATGGTTGCATGGCTTGTTGTGACAGAATTTATCAAGTCTTGGGGATGGGATTCCTCTCTTTCAGGCAAAAACAACCATTTTGATTTTGGAATGACCAATCATGAAGATGACAACTTCTCATTGGTTGTATAGTAGTTGTCCCATTTGCTAATGACTAAATGTTGTTGTAGATATTGCTGTCAAAGTTGGTGTTGGCATTGCTATACTCAAAATTGCTACTCCCCAGCAGCACCTTCTGCTCAGAGAGGAATTGACTGTTGCATCATGCCTGTTATAGCCAAAGCCAAAGCTGTCCATATTTATTGTTGTTTTAGGGTTCTTTTCAATGTTGGAATAAAGAATGAATCTTTAGCCTTGGGAAGATCTACTCATAGGTTCTCTTAAATTTTGGAATGGCTGATGACAAAAATGACTGATTTATTGAGTCTCGGGAGGATATAGGTTCTCTTAAATGATCTCAGAATGACCAATTATATATCATATGTCACTCATTTATTTGAGTCTTGGGAGAAATTTCTTGGCAGTTCTCTTAAATATTGGAATGACTGGTGATTGCATGATTGTCACAATCATCAGTGAATGTTTATTAGTAGCATTACTAGTAAGTAAAAAAATTGAATAATCTCCTGCTTTTTGCCAAGGTACTACCGCTAATTTATTTGCAAAAAATGGGACACTGGGATTTAAATTCTTTTTGTTTCTTCCTGAAGTCCAGAGCAGAGATAATCCTTCAAGGTTACTGGCTCCTGTGGTGCACAAGTGAAAAGTGGTAGTCCAGTTCAGTCCACTGTATGAGTAAACGTTTGAACAATCAAGGCGTGACAGCTTTTAGACAATATAAAATCTACAGGGTCCTTCGCATCATGGAACAGTGGCCTTAATTCAAACCAGCATGTGCAAGCTGTCACATTTTTTAAAAATAAAACCAGATCTGCTCTACTGAAAAGAATTGTTTGTGTACTGTACAAACAATCCTCACCATACTGCCAAGTACAAATTGGTTAAAAAAACAGATATCTCTACCAGTAGTACAATAAAAAGCTTAGTACTACTAGTACTGGGCGTTCATGATTTCTACTGTTATGTGCTGACCAACAACTACTTAATGCAAGGAATAAAACACTGGTGGTCTTTTGAGCACAATTGGTTAAGAAGTGTTAATGAAGAACTGAAGAGATGACAGCTTGCTTTGATAACAATGTTTATTAGATGAATGTGTTAAAAACAACGTATTCATGCTGTACTCATATCCTGTTCAAATATTGTAGTCTGAACTTGAACCTGAACTAGTAACCAATTCTTACGTTTCCACCATTCCCAATCCAATACCAACATACAGATTGGCGTACGAGGAGGTACAAGAAGGAAAAATACAGAATGCATCATTTCAATACGTACAATTTTCGTACCGTTCCTACTACTAGTACTAGTACCGCGGCAGCAATTGCAATACCTGGTTCTGGCTGTAGTTTTGTGTAGGATTCAGTACTTGCAAGGCAAGCGGAGTGCAGTGTGGTGTACTTCCAGGTTCCTTTTACCATAGCAGGTTTTGCATTGGCATTGCAGGCATGTGTTGGTGCAGTTAACAGTGGGTACGAGTAGTCTTAGTCGCGCTGTAGGAGGTAGAATCAGTACTGCATTAAAAGAAAGACAAAGACAAAAAAAGGAGAAAAGAGAACAACACTCAGGATTCCAACGTGGTCCCCCACCGTAGTACTAACTGAGCCTGGACGTGCTTAAATTCGCTTAGCAGACGGGAATCGGTGCTGTCACGATAGTTTGGTCGTTCCCAACGCATGCTCTATCATCTTGCATCACATACTTTAGTATGCTACGTACCTACCGCACTGGTGAGCAGTCTCAAGTCACTGTTACGTTGCATCATTCGTGCTTCCAACACGCAGTACCAGTACTCGAGGTAACACTCGAACTCGCACTTTCTGACTGGAACATAACACGGCACATTCCATACACATACCGTACGTTCCGATTCGAATCCGTACGATACTGCATGTTACGTACGTTACGGGACCTCTGCCGATCCCCAAGCCAACCGGATCTATACCGTGAACCTGCAGTCTGCTGCAATGGACAGCAAGCAGCACTAATATCGGCACAGTACTACAGAGACAATAGAAACGAACTCAGTTACACAACAAACCAACAACATGTCCTCACTTACTCCCGAACACAGGCGCGAGGAGGTCACGGCCTCTGCCTGGAACGACGGAATGGTGAACGGAGCGATGATGTTCGTTCCGACGCTCGGCGGCTTGTGGCTCGCGATGAAGAACCCGAGGTTTCGAAAACTGACCAATGCACAGAGCCGAACGGCGATCGCCATCATGCCGCCCCTGTTTACCTTTGCGGTGACGTCGGAGCAAAAGCTGACCCACCGCATGCACGAGGTGGCCTCGGAGAGCGAGCACAACCTCGAGGTAGGTATTTGTATTTCTATTTGTATTTCTATTTTAGTTTGAGGCCCGTGGTGCMGGGCAGAAGCGAATCGAAGCGAACAACGGCGCCGTGCAACAAGGCCCGGTATGCCACAGCCTTTTCCACKGCGTTTTCTGACTCTGCGTCGTATTCTTCGTCAAACCGATCATACCTATGCGATGATTGGTTTGTTTCGCTCCAAAAAACATTCTTTCTCAACAACAACCGCTCCCGGACGCACTCACTAATTATGACACAACTCAATGCGACGCAATACAATACAACACAACACAACGCAACGCAATGCCCGAAACACACAACGACAAAACAACCCGCGCTGCGCAACCGAAAACGCACCGCCAACGACAGACCGTCGCCTGGGCCGAGCGCGCAAAGAACAAGGGGACGACCTCCGAGGAGGTCCAACTCCGCCAGCTCTACCGACAGTCGATCCTCGACACGGGAGTTCGGCTGGTGGACACTCCAACCCTGTCGGCCTACCAGTCCACGGCCAACTTTGTCCAGTCCAACCCCTTCAAGTGCATCGCTGCCATCGGCATGCCCTCGGTGGCCTACATCTTCTACGGCCAGGGCTCCAAGAATGGGGTCGCCGAGTCCTTCCAGATGCGCCTCCTGCACACCCGGGTCTTTGGCCAGTTTGCCGTGATTTGCACGCTGCTGGGCGTCATGAGCCTGAAGGAGGTCATGGACCGGTACGGGCGGTACGTGACGGAGGACGAGATCGAGGCGAGGGTTCGGGAAATGGAGCAGACCCGGACGCGGCTGCTGACGAAGCAGGAATACCAGAACGCGCTGCGGCGTCCGTCGTGAGACAGGCTCGTGTTCGTTCGGGCAACGCCCGGGGACGGCGATGAAAACCAACACGAATGATGTTCCAGAGAAACGCACAACTTCTTTGAACTACGTACTCACGGACTGCCGTGCCTTAATTTATACTAGAAGCGTCAATTTTTACCATGCTCACCATTTCAACCAATTCGTTCCGGTCCCTCCGCGGGCCTTCTTGCTTCATCGCCATCGAATCGCTGCGCCAACGTCATCGTCGTTCTCGTCACGATCATATCGCCCCCTTTGCTCGGAGAAAATCCACCAGGTCCCCGAGGGTCTCTTCGAGGGGCCGCAGCGTCACGCCGAGGCTGTTTTTCCGCGTGTGGTCGAACTGCGTGGGAATCGCGGAGTCGTAGTCCTCCCCCTCCTTCAGTGGCGGGGGGGAGTAGCCCCTCCCCCCCCTCTCCGCGAGGACGCGCTGGAAGGCGCCGAGGATCTCCCTCCAGGCGTAGGAGCGGTTCACCCCGAAGTACCGGCCCGACGCCGCTTCGTCGAGGGCTGCCGCCACGTGTAGCTCAGCCAGATCCCGGACGTCGATGATGCTCATGCTGTCGTTCGGAACGGCGTCCGCCATGGCTTCCTTCCGGAGGATCCTGGCCATCCACGGCAGCGAGTTTCCCTTGACGGTGGGACTCGGATCCAGCTGCGGGCCGAGGACCAGGTTGGGGTTGATCACTACGAGCCTCGGGGTCGCCGGATCCCCCGCGAGGACCGGGTCCACGACCTCGTTGGCGTGGTTCCGGCCCACGGCCGCAAAGGCCCGCGCTTCCATCCGCGTCTTGGCCGCCGGGGAGTACCTGCCGCGCAGGACCTGCTCCTCCGGGTCGCTAAAATGGAGGACCTCCGATTTGGGAACCGAAGACGGAAGGCCCCCGGGGGGGTTCGTCGATCCGCCCGAGGACGTCAGGACGACCACTGGGACGCCCTCGGCCCGGGAGGCGTCCACCAGGGCGAGGGCGTTCGACACCATAAAGTCGATGGTCGACGGGGACTGCTCCTCGAAGCCGGCGCAGAAAAAGGCCATGTCCGCCCCGCGGAGGAGGCTCCGGAGGGATTTCGCCGTGTCCTCCCCGGCGGTGTCCGAGAGAGCCAGCTCCACGACCGACACATCGCTCGCGAGGTCTTTCAGCCAGCGGGCCCCGCTCGCGTCCCGCGAGGTGCACCGGACGGACATTCCGTGGTCGCCGAGCGCCATGGTGACGGCGGAGCCGATGTACCCCGTGGCTCCGATCACGACGGCGGTCTTCTTCGTTCGCTGCGGTTCTGTCTTGTCTGTTGTGGTCTCGCTGCTGCTCATGGTTGGTTGGATCGGGTGGCACGTTCCGTGTGTGGTATGCGACTGCAAATTGCAATTTTTTTTGTGCAACAAGTATTCGCAGCAGTTGCGATACCTACCGTACCATCTGCCTTCTGATTTCATTCGACGGATTTTGGATTTTGGATTTTCGCATCAGAGACAGAATTTGGGTGCTTTTTTTTGGATCGGACGAGTCCATTTATTCCTCTAGCGATAGCMGTCTATCCAGTCCCGGTTCTTCTTCCTGTTTTCTCGATAATGGAAAGCTGAAAGTTTCATTTTTTCCAGCCCTGTCCGTTTCCATTAGAAAAAAGTGAGCGAAAAAATGGAAGGCACGCGCGAGGCATATGCAAAGTCGTTACGGTTTTGTTCCTGTTCGCGAGGAGTAGCACGCTGCGCACCGGTGTCCTCATGCCAGGCGATAGTATGAGTTTGAATCTCTTTCCCCATACTCGTGCCGTTCCACAGGGAATCATCATCGCTATCATCACCATTTTTTTTCTTCGAAAACATACCTGGTATCGTTCGAAGGATTGCCACTGGGTATCTTCCGATCCAGTCCTATCTCGAACGCCATCTCAGCTCGACTCGACTCGCCTCAGCTCGGCTCAACGCACATCGGATCGATCGATTCATTCGTTCTACAAGGCACACGGAAATGGGAAATCCTGAAAGGAAGTTGACAGCGCATAGGATGTGTGCGCCGGTATCGCTCCGTGCTCTTGTCGTAGTGTTGTGGCTCGCTTCCTTCGCGGCCGGGGCTTTCCTTGACGAGAGCGGAGGAACCACCGCCAAGCCCGCACCTAACGAGTCACAGCCAACGCGGCATTTGGAGAGCACTCGTCTTCGAGAGCATCCCCACCGAGTGGGACGGAAACGCGTCCTCGAGGGAGAGGGCGAAGGGGAGGAGGGACAAGAGGGTCAAGAAGACAACGATCAAGGTGAACAAAACGAAGACCAGAATGGCGAGGAGGGACAAAACGACAACAACAACAACAACAATAACAACAACAACAACAATGGCGAAGAAGCGAACAACGAAGAAGAAAACAATGCCGAAGGGGAGGAAGAAAACAACGGCGAGGAGGAAAAGGAGCAAGGCGACGACCAGGACGAGGGCGACGAAGAAGCCGGACCCGAGATCGACTTTCTCAAGTGCGCCGCATTCACGGTGGAACCGAAGCTCGTGGACACGCAGTCGATGCTCCAGAGCGGGGCCATCAGCGAGTCCGCCGCGGCCGCCCTCGAGGCCTCCTCCATTACGAAAATGACGCCAAAACTCAACACGCAGGAATCGGTTGTCTTTTTCACCTACGGCTACGGCGCGGACGACCAGGACCGGAAACTCTATATGGCGGGCATCGACGACTGGGTCGCTGCCTCCTACGGATACGGCCAGATCTGCCACGCCATCGACCAGGACGACGTGGACTACGTCTTTTCGAGGATCCCGTCGGTATTCTCCGTCCATCGGTACTCCAGTCACACCTGGTACGCGGGGTTCAACTGCCGGTCGGACGGCACCGGCTTCCAGCCCCGGCTGTTCCTCGACGCGACCTGCAATACCTTTAGCACCACGATGAACGAGTACTACCCGTTCGGGAGCGACACCGGCGAGGACCAGGCCAACCAGGACTACACGACCCAGGTCGCATCCGACCAGACCAAGTACATGGTCCAGAACATTCAGGATACCCTGGAATACGCCCAGTACTGCGAGGAATCTGATTTCTGCGACACCGTCCTCGGGAGTTCCGTAGAGGTCACCACGTGCGGGGGCAACGGCGACGACGACGCAGCCAACGGTCGGAACCTGGCGGAGAGCGGCAAGGCCTACCAGATCGAGTACGGGGCTTCGTCCAGCATCCAGAACGCCTGCCCCTCGATCAAGGCCGCCATGGGTCTCGGCGAGGGCTACGACTATACGAGCTACCAGCTCGAGTGGCTGGCAGTCCTGTGGAGCAACACGGAAAACGGGAGGCAGGCGCCGGACCGAAGCCGCTACCCGAGCCGGTGGGTGTACCCGGCGGCCTGCCTGCTCGCCGGTGCGGTTTCCGTCGCGGCGTTGTTTCTCCTGGTCTCGAGAGCGAGGGCGAAGAAGAACTGGAACAAGGCAGGATGCTCCGGCTCCGAGTCGGACGACAGCAGCGGAAAGAAGGAACCCCTCGTGGGCAACCATAACCGCCGCCACCACCGCAGCGACAGCTCGGAGGACTCCACGGACCTCAGCGCGATCGAGTGCAGGTTCTCGGAGCGCAAGCGCAGGACCCGCCGGGACGGCCGGAGAACCTCCCGGAGCCGCTCGGGGAGCCGGCGAATCCGCTGCCCGCGGGCGGGGACGGAGTTCGGGTCGGACGCACAGCGCATCGTTTGAGCGGCGAGCAAGACACGGCACAACACATCATCAAATTATGAATAGGATCCTCCTCCAGCCGTCCCTTTGGGCAAACGGCTCGACTCGGTCAATTGTAATTACAGTACAGATACTGTATTGAATTCAAGAATTTAATATAATTCATATATATATATTGCTATTTTCCTCAGGCTATCGGTCGGAGGGGCTCGTGCCGTATAGAGGATTCTCTCTCTTTCTTTGCCGACGTTACATAATTGCAATGCAATTTTGATGCTATCTGGCAAACAACAACGAGCTATGTTCGATGAGCTTCTACTTCCAAACAAAACCAATATTCTAAAATGCATTAATTGTCGCTATCAAAAATCAAAAACGTTGAAACAAAACTATAGTAACACCAAATCCAGGTGCTTCCTGGAGACCGCCATGTACTGCTCGTTGTGGAGCAGGTAAGCAACCACTTCTTGCTTTTCGATGGCTCGCAGCGCGGCCGTCCCGTTCTTCTGGTTCCTGTCGTCCACAAGGTTTTGCGTGACGAGCTGGATCCCCTCGATCTCCCCGCAGCCATCTATCCGCGTCCGGACGTCGTCGATGACGAACTGTGGCTGGGACGGGAGGGCCTGCATCTCCCGGAGGAAGCGGTCGAAGTAGTCCTCCGGGTTGCCCGAGTAGGGGAGGTTCGGCATGGTTTTGGGTGGGTGCCGGCGCACCAGCATCCCCACGAACGCGCACAGGGCGGCAAACGCGGGGGCCAGGATCCTTTCTCCCAGCAGGGGGATCCTCCCGAGCAGGGCTTTCAACAGCTGGCCGCTGCTCGCCTTCCCCAGCGGCTGGTCGAGCAAGGATTCCCGCGGGTCCCGGATGCAGTGCCGGTGGATCGACCGGTTGGTGGGCATCGTGTCGAGTTCGTCGGCGGTGTCCGCGTGCTTCTTCCAGTAGCAATACATCCGCAGTTCGATGCTCTCCCGGGGGGGAGCGTCCACCGGTGCACCGGGAACGGGGACGGCCATGTGGAAGCAGGAGCGGCCCGTTTTCGTGAAATCGGAATCGGTCTGCTTGAAGAGGATCCCCTCCGACTTGGTCATCCGGTGGAAGTAATACCACCGGTGCACGTCGTAGTGCCGCGCGGATAGGGACCACTGTACGATAGAGGAGTGGTCGTAGATGAAATCTTTTGGGATGTAGTCGTCCGGCTTGACGGCGGACCTTTCGTCCATCACCGCCAGCGGAAAGTTCTGTATCGGCTCCTCCGATATGTTCCTCCAGAGGTTGATGTAGGCATACCTTCTGTATTTCGTCGTGTCCTTGTGCTCCTCCAGGATTCTCAGGGCGGAAACATCCGAGCTGACCGGGCTGTTGTCCGTGTGTGGCACCGTTGCGTACCGGCTCACCCCCGAGCCAACGACCTTCCCGTCGGACTTGCTCTCGTTCCGGACCTGAGAGTGGATGCAAACCACTTTGTCGCAGCCAAGCTTCTGCTTTACAAAGTCGGAGACTTCCTTGTAGTAGTCCTCCTTGAGTTTTTCGTTCCCCTCCTGAATGGCGTAAAAGTCTTCCGTAGACAGTTCCGTGGGGCACTCCACCAGCTCAAAGGCGGCCTCGTCGAGGGTGAGATCAAACTCGCTTTGGTTCCTTGCGTTCCTCACGGTGATCTTCTTCATTGTCTTGGCACCCACGCGGTGGTTGAACCCTTCGTAGGGGGCAGGGAGGAGATAGGTGCTGTGCCTCGTCTGGTCGTCGATGTCCAGCTGCACCGTGGCCTGGATGCTGCGGCAATCGTTGCCGGCGTTTGAACGAGCCGGTCCCGTTGCGTCTGCGTCTGCGCCTACGACTGCGAGGTTGCACATTTTGGAAGGTACTTACTGGGATGGATATCGGTTTTGTTTTGTTTTGTTTTGTTTTGCTATGTTTTGTTTTGTTTTCCGCTGCCTCGCATCTCCTTTTTGTCCGTCTCTGCGTGGAAAGTATGAACCAATCTACCGCTGCCTGCCAACCTGACACAAACGTGGCTGCATGCGGTATTGCTATGCTCGGACTTGGTTAGAGGGGTTCGGTTTCTTCGAGTTGGTCTGTTATCACCTCACCAGCAATTTATTTCGCAATTACGTTATCGCAACAGAGACCGTGGATAAAAAATAGATCGACACTGATAAAAAATAGATCGACACTGATAAAAAATATATCGAAACTGATAAAGTAACATTTATGGTAAGGTATGCATGCAATATTTTCAATATGAAGAATCGCCTGATACAAAATGTTAACACAAATTCAGAAAAAAAACTGAAAGAAAGATGATCTGACAAACCTTTCAAGACCACGAAGTACCCAAGTACGTGGGGTTCTGCTCGTACTAACCCCTCACATGTCTTGTCCTTCTCACTCGAACGGGTGGGGGATGTAGAAGAATTGACAAAAGTCATTTTCTTTGAAGTAAATATTATGGTGCCCACCATGACGATTTATGAGACCCAGATTCGATATGTAAAATAAGAAATTCTGATACTTATATAGGGCGACAATATTTAGTACGGGTCAAGCAGCTTAAATCTATGAAAGTTGACTAAGCGGATTGACATTCCCTAGGAATATTAAATACTGGTGATTGGTATTTTGCCGATAGTGGATTATTTATGCTGCTCGATTTAATTGATCACCTTAACACCTATCGAAGAAGCGCACATAAACAGAATTGAGCTTGAATAAACAATGGTATGATAAAAAGCAGCTGCAAGAGATAGTACGTAGTTGGAACTCGTCCCATCTTTCTCTGCGTTGTAGAGCAGCCCTTTCGAAACCTTTGGAAACACGGTTCGCCATGAAGCCAGTAAATCTCAAATCTGCTATGCAGGGAACAAGAGAGAACGTTCAAAGTTGAATTCTGCGGTGCCAACGGTATGGTGTTATATTAAGTAAAAAAAATGTACCTTGCCGTACCACTTGCGTTATGTTTTTTTTTCCTTTTTTGACACTCTTCCTTAAATCGATTCGTGTTCGGAAAGACCATTGCAGGGATCCATCTGCTTGTTCCAAAACAAAACAAGCCACCGCGGGAATGCTTGCTGCCATTTCCGATTCACCAGAACGGTACGGTTCGGTTCGTTCGCTGCTGCTTGCGAGTGTTCGCTTCTCGCTGCCGGTGTGTGTGACGTGATGTGATGTGATGTGATGTGATGTGATGTGATGTGATCCATCCGATGCGGCTCCCGCGATCCGAGTGCTTGTTGCCTGCCGATGCGAGGAGTGTTGTTCGTGGGCGTTCCCGCTGCCGATGGGAGCAAGGCTACTGGGGGTTGCGAGGGGAACGCCATTGCTCCGGTCGCCGAGGTGGTTGGCTTTCGGAGAGCATTTGCGCCGTTGGTTGCGAGGTCTCGTGAGGGATGTTATTGTACCGTTCCATACGTATGAAACGTACCGTACGGTATGAGTCGGTACAACAAAACACAAAACAGTCTGAGAAGCATCCGAGGTTTTGCTGAGAAGCATCCTTGTACCCGTACGAGAAGAACACATGCAGTGATCACTGCATGAGCCGTGGGAGGATGAGGTCCATGGTTCATTCTGCATCATTCTGCATCCGCATGGTCTCTGTTCCACCTCGGAACGGTCGCTAACCATCATCATCATAAATTAGGGTTGTCTGTTCCTTCGTCTGTCACGGAAGAACCCACGAAAGAAAGGTGCTGCACATACCCTCATCAAAACACACCTCAAAAAAGAACGCTCTGCCGACAGACCATGCGGTCCATTTTGCCAACCACACACTTCGTCCTTCCGTTCTCTCGGCAGGTTGTTCTCGAAGAAGTGCCGCCGAACCAGCGTCTTGCACGTTCTCCTCCAAAACACACGGAGGGATCGAACCGCCCGTTCCCGTCTCCCCGAGACCACGCCCCGTCCAACAGGGAACGGCAGACCAAGAGCAAACTCGGCGGCCTTGTTTCTTCTCGAACGGTGGTGCCCTGTCTCTTGTTGCTGACGCTCGCGATCGTTGCCGGAACGATGGATCTGCGTCGACCGCTCGTGGCGACCCTTGCGGTCGTTGCCGATGCCGATGGCAACACCGATGGCAACACCGATGGCAGGGAGGTCCTTCTGTCCCTTGAGCACCTCTTCCACAACGGTGGTACAGTGGGTGGTACAACGGGCGGTGCCACAAGCCCCGGCGTGCCGTTCGAGTCGGGCCTGCGGTGGAACCCGAGGCCCGGGGTCCCTTGCCCCCACTGCGGCCAAACCGACGACGACGACGGTGGTGCGGTGCAGCGGTTCGGTTCCGGCTCTGCCGACCGAGACGCCGCTTCTCTCGGGGAGGGGGACCCGCCCGCGCGGACACCGACCGGGGGCCAAACGCGCCTCGCCACCGCGGCTGTTTCGGGGAGCCCCTCGTGGGGGCAACGGGTTCTCCGGCGCCTCTGGAGCAGCGGCGGCACCGCCGGGAAGGCTTCCCCCGAATCCCGGCACCTCCGGGCGGCTCCCCCGGTCGCCACCGCCCCCGGGGACCCGCTCGGGGGGTCTCTCCTCCCCGGGGATTCCATCTGCGCGACCATCGAAAGGGCCTTTCCGCGGGCCTTTCCGGAGCGCCTGAAACGCAAGTGCCGGTGGGCAGCCGCGAGATCCAGGGGCGGAGGAACCGCCCGGCGCACCGCTTTGGGTTCGAACCACCGGGCGTCTTTCGAAACCGGCAACGGCGGGGAGAGCGGCAGCGGCGGCAAAAACGATGTCCCGGAAGACGGAAACAATCTCTCGGAGGAAAACGAAAACAACGATGCTTCGGAGGACGCCAACGACGTTTCGAAAGACGGAAACGACGTCCCGGAAGACGGCGCCTCCCCGTCGGTGCCGTACTTGGGAAGCGACCGAGACGAGCACGGGTGCATTGTTTCGGCCGGGTACACCTGGTGCGAGTCCCTGGGGGCCTGCCACCGGCCCTGGGAAAGCCCCTGCGAGGGCACCGTTGGCCCGAACGCAAAGCCCGTTGCCGCTTGAACCGACGCCGGCGGCTGGGGCTGCCACCAAGGCTACCTCTGGTGCGGGGCCTCCCGGTCGTGCTACCACCCGTGGGAGACGGTTTGCGGCGGTGGTGCCGAGCTGCCCGCCCGCTACAACCCCATCGGTGCTCGGAAAAGGCACAAATTTCTATAAATATATTACATACTGTATTACACAAAAACTGTTCGCAAGGGAGTCATCGCAGGGGCAAGAATCATTGCCCTACCCTATTGCGTCTTTTCGTTTTTGCCAAGTCCTTTACTTGGTACTTCTAGTACTGTCATAGGATTTTGACCAAGATTCATTTCATTTTGACTTGTCTACATTTCTCGTGAGAGAATTTCTGTTTCAGATAAGGATTTTCGAGCAGTTTCGGATTTAGCTATGAACTTCCGTATTCCATCGGTATGAATTACGATACGTTTTTATATTTTTTTATATTTTATATCCGTAAGTTTCTACGAAGGACCACATGCATAAGCCCATAAAGGCTATACTAGATAATAGGTCTCGTATGTTGGAATCCACTTATGCGTCTGTCTACTCGTAGGCAGCACGAACAAGAAATGCCCTTAGGAACATTCTACTTACGTCTAGTACATACCGTACGTATATTTACTTCATACCTCCAAGAATTATTAATCCCCAATCGAGTATTGCGCGCCGTCCGTTCATTGGACATTCTGTCTTAGATCCCAACTATGGAACAACGGTCTTCAAACATATCCTTTCCTCATGACTGAAGGAATGAAAAGCGAGCGCGCAGGTGGAAAGTGATGGGCATCGCAAAAAATCCCTCGAAACGTTTTGCCGACAAAATACGAGTATGAGTACGCGTAGGAACCTGGTACCGAACAAATACCACATCGTGTCGAGATGCATCTCACCTTGCAGTTTTGTACATGTGCTCGTACCATCTACCATACGATACGGTAATACATACGGTTCTGTTAGATGCCACATGTCCTTTCGTCAAAACCAATCTTTCGCTCCGAGCAAAATACGAGTAAATCCCATACTTAGCACCAAGTCCTCACTCATCTTGGCGAATAAGACAAGACCAACACCAAGCGAACGAATCAATCCGTAGTACCCCTTGCTCACAATCGCAATTGGAACTTGTTCGAGGCTGTTGCTACTTACAGTACAAGCCAATAGGCTACATTGAAGATCATCCTCGTCCGAAGTGGCATTCGCATTGCTGAAAACGCAAACGCAAACGCAAACGAAAAGACACCCGCAGCACATTGTATCATCTCCTGACTGCAAACATGACATCCGATATGCCTATTGCACACAGCTCGAGCATGTCTTCTACAATCTCGGCAAACAACGGAGCACATCAGCAGCCTGCCGAAGACGCCGTCATCGGCAATGCGGAGCCGCACGATGGGACCGCACTCACCGACAGCACAAACGCAAGCAACAACGAGCGACCGGAACCAACCACCGCCCCCGGCCTTCCAAAACCCGTGGCGATCCGTGCCGAATCCCGGGACACCTCCATGTGCTCGAGAAACAGCCGGGATTCCCTGAGGCGAAGCGTATCGATGCGCAGCAGTACCTTCACCGAACTCGAGCGGTTGTTCCTAGAGCAGCTGACCGTAGAGGGGACCGACGCCCAGGTCGAAGCGGCCCTCCGGACCGTCGAAGACGAGGAATTGTTTTTCGCAGACACACCCGTGATAGGGAACAATAACAGCAGCAGCAGCAGCAGCAGCAACATCAACATCAACATCAACATTGGATCGAGCACGAGTACCGAGGACGACGATGCTACTCGCGACGGTGTAGCGCTGTCCGTTGCCACCTCGGAGCGCCGGGGCCTCGACAAATCGGCGACGAGCTCCCTCACCTCTTCCTCCCGCACCGGCACTGCGACTGCCGTGAACGCGAAAGCGAATTCGTCGCTGGGATCGATTCCCTCTGCCGTCGCCGGATCCTCGAGGCGCCGCGAGGTGTTGGAGCGAAGGAGGAGCGAATCCTCCCTCAACCTCGCAACCCTCTGGCGGGCCCACCAATCGGGCCTCGCCGTTACCCAGAGCGGATCCCGTAGGTCCCTGCTGCGGCGGGAATCCAGCATCAGCAGCATCGGGAGCAACATGAGTGGTCTCTCCATTCTGGTGGGAAACCGGGCCCATCCCGGGGCTTCTCGGGAAGACGTCTTTCGGTCCGATGGGGCCGCCAAGCCTCCGGCCAAAGCCAGCGAAGGCAGCAGTGGTGGCTTTCGGACCCCCCCAAAGCCAAAACTCCCCAGGCAGCACCAGCCCTTTGTTCCCAGGAGCCTTCCGCTCGCGTCGCGCCGGCCCCAGTACCGCCGCTCGAAATCCGTCACGCTCGACATGATCTCCCCGCAGAGGAGCCTACCAAGGATCCCGGAACCCAACGCTGTCGATTCGAAACCCACGCATCACCGATCTCGTTCGACCCTGTCGTCTTCCGGTAGAAGAAAGTCGGTTACGTTTCACGACATCGACGAGGAGCTGGAATTCGACAAGGACAGAGAAACCTCGGCCGTCACCCCGATCGATGCCGTCGACACGGCTGCGAAGAAACCCCAGAACGTGAGAAGGGTGGTGTCGGACTCGCAGATTGCCATCCCTGCGGAATTACAGAATCCCAATCAGGCTCTTTTGATGGCAAGGCAACGACGCGACGGGCTGCAACGGGAGACCAGCATGAGCAGCATCCCGAGTCTCCATCGCGGAGCTCCCATCCGCCAGGATTCTCTTTCGAGCATCCCCTCCCTGCACCATGGGCACCCACTCCAGGATTCCGTGTCCGTCATGGACCGGCAGCAGTCGACCGCTAGCATTCCATCGCTTCACCACGGCCAACCCATCCGGGATTCGGTGTTTCAGGATTCCGTCACTAGTTTTGCTTCCATCCGACATGGAAACCCACTCGCAGAGTCTCCGTCGGCAGCCAGCATACCCTCCATCCGCCACGGGAACCCACTGCGTGACTCTCTGTTCACAACGCGACAGAGCTCGGTGGCCACGTTTGGATCCATCCGCCAGGGCAATCCGATTCGACAGGAATCCACCTCCACCCTACCCTCCCTGCATCCCGCGAGGCCGATCCGCCAGGATTCGGTAGCGAGCAGCGTCCATGTTCCCTCTGGAGTTATCTCTATGAGTCGGCAAGTTATCGCTCAGCAGTTCGGCGTCTCGGCCGGGGTGGCTTCCGCGTGGGTACAGCTCGAGCGGTCGGAAGGCACGCTGCCCGAAGATGAACCAAAGCGCGTGTCCGGCTTGTCATCGGATGGTTCCGTCCCCTCGATCCCACACGATGTGACCTTGCCAATGGTGAATACCGCCGCGGACGCCGAGGACGAGTTGTCTATGCGTTCCCCGACATGCAAACCTCTCTCAAAACCCGTCTTGCTGCGCCAGGCGACCCGAAATACTTACGAGGGAGAAGGATTCGAAGTGACAGAGATGAAAGAAACTCCAATGATCGACGACGAGGCGACGGAAGCGCAGGAAGCGCCAATTATTGACGGGCCTCTCAGCGAGGCTGATTCGTATTATTACCGATACACTCCAGATCAAAACGTGTTCCGCGATAACGTGGCACCATTTCCAGACAATGGTATCATGAGGACGGCTGGCTCCTTCGACGATCTTTCACTCTTTTCTTCCTTTGGAAAGCAGCAACACAGTTCGGAGATATTCCGCGACATTCGTAGGTCCCTATCGGACGACAACATGTCTACCATTTCTAATCTTGTTGACCATAATCGGGAGTTCTTGCTGCAAATCCCAACCTCCTCCGACGGGCAGTCTGAAATTATCGAGGACGACATTACCGACGGCGGATCCACCTCGTGGGAAATGGGATACGGATCCCCGAGAGAACAGCGCTTCGATGCATGGAATATCATCCAGGACGAATACGTGAACGGATATGGAGGAGCGGGGACACTTGGATTCAGTATTTTCGGAACATCTCTCGATGACGAGGCCTCGAAACCGCACGTTCTGAGCCCACCCTTAATGGAGAGCCTCCAAGCATTTTTGCCCTCCAGCAAGAGTGGCCAAAATTTCCACATGAAGTACAGCATGATCCGCGATGGAGCCTCCCTTCAAACCCTTTTGAGAAAGGCTCGGGGGATCAAGTACTCGATTCTTGCCATCGAGACGATTGATGGGGAAGTCTTTGGTAGCTTCACGGGGCAAGCCTGGAGGAAGAGCTGGAATTATTTTGGAACCGGCGAATCCTTTTTGTGGAGAATGAGGCACTCCCGCCTGGAGAAATCAAACGGAATCCTCGACCAGGCCCAAAAGGAATCCGAAATCGATGTGTATCCGTACACGGGAGAAAATGGATTTATCCAGCTGTGCACTCACGATCGGATCGCCGTTGGAGGAGGAATACCAGACGAAACGTACGCCGAAAAGAAAAGTGAGGAGCTCAACAGCATCCCTCCGCTGGCTATGAACACACACGACTGGGGTTTCGGGCTGGCACTTCAGTCCGATCTGCTCCAGGGATCCAGCAGCCCGTGCGTGACATTTGGGTCTCCCTCGTTGTGCAAGTCGCAGCCGATCGGATCTCGATTTGAGGTGATGAACGTTGAATTGTGGACAACTACTCCTTGCATGACCGAAGAAGAAGCCGAACGGCTCGATCTCGGAAAATTGTTCCTTGGCTCAGGAAACACGAACGTCAATGAATCTCTTACCTCGAACTTTACCTATTGAAGGAATCCACGACGAGATCACCCAAACAATCAACGACATCCTATCTGACTAACAAAAATAAGTAAAGAGTTTGAAAGAATATCATTCATTGGGTTATGATGCAGTATGTCTTTACTTAGGTTATGATGTAACACAGATCGTCTAGCTCGGTGTTGTATATTAGCTTGATTGCATCCTGCCATCGATCATAGCGTCATCAAATTGATTTATAGATTGTATATAGATTCGCAAACCATCGCCTTCACAAGGAATGATCATTTACATACTTCGCGACTACATTTTGACGGTAGATGGAATGATACAGGACTTTTGAAAACACAGCAACCTCGATATTTCTTCGTCTTGGTTCCACGGTTCTACGCTCACCACAAAAAGTCGACCAACGAGGGTGCCCTCGACGGGTCCCCCTTCCCGACGAGGCGCTGGACAGCCGAGACCGCCTTGCGGCCCAAGGCAACGTGAAATTCATCGGGATCGAGCGGCAGGATTCCGTGGGTGGGTCTCCGCTGCAAAATGGCGTTCGCCGCCTCGATTCCGGTAACGTAGGCCTTTTCCTGGCTCCAGCTCCCGTGCCGGGTCTTGACCAGGTCTCCCGCAAAATAAACGTTGGGGACATCGCTGGATTTCACGTCCGGCATGTTGGCGTAGGAACCCGGGGAATACCAGTTGACGGCCTGCGGAAGCTTGACTACCGCTGCATCGACGACGCTCGCGGCCTTGCAATCCTTTCCAAGTATCGTGTCCAGGTCGGACTTGACCTTTTCCACGATCGCCTCGTTGTCCATCACCAGCAGCGACGCAGCGTGGTAATAATCGACCTCGAGAATGCTTCCCTCGTTGTCCCTTGTCTTCCCGACGCCGTGAAGCTTGGTGATGTCGAAGAAGGTCATCCCGACGCCCTCGTCGAATCCCCAGCAGGCATTCGCGGAGTAAGGAGTGTCCACGAAACGGTCCAGGTAGATCCGGGTGGCCAGGACCCCCGTGCCGCGCAGGTTGGCAAAGCGGCGAAACTCGGCGTGCCTGGCAAGGACCGGGCTGTACTGCACAAAGCGGCTCAGGGCGGCACCCCCCACCGCAAAGACAACCTCGTCCGCTTCCAGAACGGCTTGCTCGGATTCGCCTTGCGCGGTGGTCGTTTCGCAAAGGACCCGGCGGATGGAGGGGGCATCGCCGTCCGTTTCAAAGCCGGTCACCCTCGTCGACATTCGAAAGCTCACGGCTTGCCTTCCCTTCTGGTCTTGCTCCATGTTCTCGACCCATGGTTGAAATATTCGCTCTCCGATGTTGCCTTTGCACCACCTCACGTCGAACGAGTTCTGGCTCTTGAGCACAAAGAAATAGGCCATGCCCAGGGCGGCGGCCGCCGAGCACTCCGCTCCCGGGGCAAAGAGCCCCGTCAGAATCATGGGCTCGAAGGCTTCGCGGTAGCAGCGCTTGGAGACCCCGAGCTTGACGCACAGGTCCCGGAAGGAGATCGAATCGTATTTCTCCCAGGCCCCGGGGGAATCGTCAAACTCGGAAAAGGCCAGGACCAGGGGCGCCGCGCTGGCTCGATCGAGGGGCGGGAGCTTCCGAAACCTCGTGTAGAGAGCCTGGGCCAGGCCCGTGGGGAGGGCCGGGGACTTTTGTCGGTACACGGGCCAGACGGCTTCCAGCCCGGAGGGCGAGTACTGGCCCTGCTCGGCGTACCCCGTCAGGATTTCCTCCGGGTCCACCCAGTCGGCCCTTTCCAGGAGCGCGAAGATGTTGTGGTAGTTGTCCCAGAATCCGTGCTGGCCGGCCTCGGCGGCTTTCTTCCCCTTCTGGGTCGCAAAGCCGTCCCGGACCAGACCACCGGCCCGGGGGGCGGCGTCGACCACGGTGATGTCCAGGGGCACCTCCGCCTGGGCACCCAGGGCCTGGGCCGTCGACAGCCCCCCCCAGCCGGCCCCGATGACGACCACCTTTTTCTTCCTTGGCTCCTCCTCGTTGTTTTTGTTGTTGTTGTTGTTGTTGTTGTTGTTGTTGTGGTTGCCGGTGGAAGGAGCCCCGAGCGGATCGAAGGTGGCATCGCCATCGCTCTCGGCATCGCTCTCGGAATTCGAGGAAGGCAGTCCTTTCGCAACACGCACGGCGGTCGGCTCCCGGAACCACCGCCGGCCGTGCGGTTGCCCCGCACTCCGACCGGTCGGCGCAAAGGCTTCGGCGGCCCAGAGAGAAAGCAAAGAAGACCGGGGCGAAGAAACCGCCAGGATCGTGGTCGCGGCTAGCAGAAGGACTGTCGGCTCGCCGTGGCGCGTTCCCTTGCTTCGCCTCCGAAGCGCTGATGGTCGGGCCGCCATGTTTTTGCGTTTCGGTATGGCCGAATAACTCGGGGCAACGGTCGTTGGATGACCCTGGATTGGACAATGAATGCGAAAACGGTGACGGTTCGTCCGGTTGCTGCGGGTTCCTGTCGAATGGGGAAAGGTGGAAATGGATTTTGGTGCGAACAACTAGTGGTTGTTTTGTCATCTGCCGATGACGCATTTCCTCGATGCTTACTTTCCATGTTACAATTACAATACGACTGATTATTCGTGACTCATTCCAATCCCTTTACTTTATCCAACAATTTAGATTTAGTAGTAGTAGTACTATCACTATCGTCAGACATTTGAAATCGCTGAATCCTACTCAAAGGTCATCATTCTTGTACTACTAGTAGTACTATGAATGAATAAAAGAGCAGTGATACTACTAGTACTACTACTAGTGCTAATACGAATACTGGTGCGGCCTTTGACATCCAACACTACTCCTCTCCTTATTGTTTGGCTTGAATTTCCTCATACAGTACTCACTCTCCGCTACAAGTTCCCACTAGTACTACTAGTCGCACTCCATACACGACCTTTCAATTTTTGTCGTTGCATTCAAGCATAGAATGACCTACACTCGAAGAACAGTACGAGTAGCCCAGCCCCATACTACAGCATACGCAAAACCAGCAACAATCTGCTGCTGATCGATCGATACCGGTGCAGCGGCGACCCTCCCGGGCAGGCCTCCGACACGAAACAAGAGAGGATTTTTTTGCCGCGAAAAACGCCTTGTCCGATGGAGCACTACTCGTTCGTCACGAAAT
Organism: Pseudo-nitzschia multistriata; assembly: GCA_900660405.1. NCBI lineage: Eukaryota > Bacillariophyta > Bacillariophyceae > Bacillariales > Bacillariaceae > Pseudo-nitzschia > Pseudo-nitzschia multistriata. Next base: position 146,513 of record CAACVS010000226.1, on the reverse strand, counting down.
TGCCACCCAGCGATTCGACCTCCTGTCGGCAAGAACGATGGTCATTTAACAAGCAGCAGGGCGGGTTACAGTCATTGCTAGTGGTTGTAAATCTATGTATCTATATTCAATGTTCTACTGGGCACAAGGGTGGACAATCCTTTCTTCTCTCGGTGTTTAATGCATCGGATCTACGTACCCCATCTTGTCGATCGTTCGATGCTCTTTCTATGTCTCGGTGCCGTGTTCTTTGTTCTCTTCGCGATTTCAATTCTCCGCTTGGTGTTTGGAGTTTGTTGTCGCCTCCGTTCTCTTCTCTTCTCTTCCCTTCTGTTTTTATCGGAGCTGGTCCTTGCTGATGGCAAGTTGTTCTCTCTGGCGTTGGCTCAGAAAGACAGAGCTGTTCCCGCCCGTGCCGCAGCCATCGTGCAGGGACGGCGATGCCATGGACAGAGCATAAGCAAAGTCGTTTCGTAGCCGCTCGTCCTGGTGTGCAGGAGAACCAAAAAAAGGAAAAAGCAAAAAGGAAAAAGCAAACGCACAAGCAAAAGCAAAAGCAAACGAATGGGTTGGTGTGGTGGTTTCCAAGCAAAGGTCTTGGTTGTCGTACTCTTTCCGGGAACAACGCCATCGGGTACTACACACGAGGGTTTGTTCCCGCGGCACCACTCCCACGACGGTGCGTCTTATAACATCTCTCGGCATGCTTCTTACTCACACCGGAGAGAACGTCGATCGCGGATTCTCGGCTCCAGGCCGCGGCACCCGCGATGCCCTGCATCGGGGGCCTGCCAACGAGACGGCCACGCGAAGCGGTGAGCACGGACCTGGCGGCCCCGGTGGCGGTTGCTGCTGCTGCTGCGGTTGCTCTTGCAAACGCCATGGTTCTGTTCTCGGATCGACGCGAAGCGAAACAATGCTGTGCTTGTCGTGGAATATAGTGCCCTGCTTGGGTGTCCCGTTCTGTCCCGTTCTGTCCCGTCCTGTTCTGTTGGGTGGTTGCAAACGGATGGATTCGGATTCTATGGCACCGTCCCAAGCCGGCGTCGGCGTGACGGATGGTTTTGTTTTCGCTCCCATCGAGATTTTTTCTTCGGAAAAACGCAACGATGTTCGTTTCGAAATCGCGACCGGTGAGTGATGTCGCTCTTCGTGGTTGTCACCCCCTGCGTACAGTAACGTACGTACCGTACGGGGAAAGATGCGTTGTCACGACTCGATGAATCGATCGATCGATCTTCGCCCCTCGACTCCGACCAACCGGGTGTCTCTGCGAAGCTTACAGCACAGAACGAGTTCGTACGGTACAATACTGTACGATGCGATGCGACAATACGAATAGTACCACGCAACGCCGTTGCATGGGTCGTTGGCGATTTTGTCCGAAACATGCATCGAGTCGGTGAGTCACGAATCACGAATCGTCAGCTAACACCATCCATAATGACGATTTTTGATTTGATTTTCTTGCCATCGGCACAACAACACATCGACTCGTGGAAAACGATAATGTTCACATCCACCACCGCCGTATCTTCTTGGCAGAACGAGGAGTGTCAAGTGTAACATCACCCATCACCCATCACGCATCACCCATCACGCATGAACCATCAATATCACTGACTAAACAATACAGTAATACAGTACTGCAACAACGCAATGGAAACAACTCACCGAACCAATAAATAGCTTTCGAAACGCATTCTGGGCAGCCAAGGACATGACCGATTCCGGAGCAGCTACGGGAACGGCAATGGCAACGGCAATGGCAATGGCAACGGCAACCGCAACGGCAACGGCAACGGCAACGGCAGAGGACGGACCGCTGGTTCCCCCGGACGGATCGCTGGACGGGTCTTCCTCTTCCCTTCCACCGCCGCCCACCCGCGACTACTCCAGGCTCCGAAAGGCCGCCGCCTCGCAGTCCCTCGCCCGGTTGAAGGAGGAAATCTCCGCCGGGGAGTGGAAGGCCCGGGACATCGACGACAACGACGCCTACAACCACTCCAAGGGCAGGCAGCGCCAGAGGCAGCACGCCTCCAAGAGCGCCCTGCACATGGCCGCCTGGAAGGGCTGCCTCGACAACGTCCGGTACCTGTTGGAGAAAGTGGGCTGCGACATCGACGCCTACTCCAGGCAGGAGTTCAGCTACGGCAAGACGGCCATCTTCTTTGCCCTCACGCAGAGCCGGATCGTCGTGACGGAGTACCTGCTGGAGAGGGGGGCCAAGGTGACCATTGTCAACAACAAGGGCCAGTCGGTCCTCAGCATGGCGGCCACCCACTTTCCCTCTGGCGGCGGCGGCGGCGGCGACAACGACAACAACGACGAGAGCGAGAGCAACGCGGGGGCGAGGATCGTCCGGACCATCCAAACGCTCGAGCGCGCCCAGGGAGACTGGTGGAACTTTCGGGCCTCCCACTCGGACGGCTTCGAGTACGGGGACCTGGACCCCCGCTTCTTTGCCGACCGGCCCCTCTCGGAAACCGACGTGGTGACCACCCTGGCCATCAACCCGACCACCCGGGAGACCCGCAAGGGGGGCTTTCTGAAGCGGAACCCAGGGGCGGCCTCCCGGCCCTTCAACAGGAACTGCGAGAAGAAGCCAAGAGCCAAGGCAAACGCCAAAGCAAAGGCAAGGGGCCGGGCCGCGGGGGTTCCGGCGGGCCTCCCGCCGGGGGAGCGGGAGGAGCTGGACCGGGCCTGGGGGTCGCTGGTGGCGAGAGCGGCGTCGCCGGAAGAGCCGGCCGCCGGCACCACCACCGAAGAGGAAGAGGAACAGGAACAAGAACGGCTGTCACCACCAACAGAGACAACGACGACGACGACGACACCACCATCAACAACAACGACAACGACAACGACAACGACAACGACAACGACAACAACGCCCTCGTTGTCGTCGCAGCTGCTGCGGATAGTCCGGCTGAGCGACCGGCAGCGCCTTCCATGGATCCCAACCACCGCCGCCAAACTGAAAGAACTCTTCGGATCCGAACAAACGATCGGCCTCTTGGAGGGGGCGATCCGAGATCCGGCGGCCACGAAACGGCAGCAAAAGCTCCTCCATAAAATACGGGGCCGGCTGGGGCCGGGGGGGGTCCTTCAACCCACCGGTGGGGGCAACCGAGCGCGGGAAACCCGCAGCGAAGACGACCCAACCAAAACCAAAACCGAACAAGACAGCGACCACGACCAAGGCGTTTTTCTCTTTTCGTCGTTCCACTGGGCGACGGCGCGCGCCGTGGTCAGGGATCTCTCCGTGTCGGTGCTCGAACCCCGGCAGGCACCACCCCCCGAACCCGAAGGGTGCCTCGCGTCGCCGCCGCCGCCTCCGGTTCTGTCGCTCCCGGAGCCTCCGGTGTTTGTGGACTCCCCCGCCCCGCTCGAGGACCTCCTGGCAAGGGTAGAGGCGGCGAGGCTGGTGGCCATCGATACCGAGTGGTACGCGCCCGGAACAAGCGGAACAGGCGGACCGCGGACCGCCCTGTCGATCCTCCAGCTGTCCTTTGTGGCGGGGGACGGGGGCGGCGGCGCGGACCCACGGACTCCCGTGCTAGCGAACTACGTCGTCGATCTCAAGAAGGCAGAGGAGTCTTGCGCGGCGGACCATTGCATCGACAACGAAGACGAAGACGAGTACCGTTGCCTAGCGAAGCGGCTGGTGGGAAATTTGCTGGGTTTGGACGGCGATGGCGCGGATGAAGATGCCGGACCGCTGGTTCTGGGATTTGCGATCAAGCACGATTTGCACTACCTGGAAGCATTCCTTGACAAAAAGAGCGGAGGGCACGGACGACCATTGGCAGCACCGGCGGTGACAGCAGCAACGACAGCAGTAGCAGCAGCTCCCAGCGGGACCCACACCGACAAGCCAAGCTCCATCGTTTCCCCCCGGCTGCTCGACCTGCAGGCCGCCATGGCGGCGGCCGTTCGTTCGACCGGCGGCGGATCGGCCACCCAGAGAAAACCCCGCTCCCAGCTCCCGGGCCTCAGGTCCTGCGCGGCCCGGTACTCGGACACCCCGCTCTCCAAGGACCACCAGTGCTCCGACTGGGGGAGACGCCCCCTCTCGGAGGCCCAGCTGGGCTACGCCGGCCTCGACGCGGCCGTCCTCCTGGTGCTCCTGGCCGAGCGGTCCCGCGAGGCGGAAGCGGGAGGGGAGGGGTGACCCGTTGGGTTCCGCACGGGCACGGACGCGGTGGGAAGGGACCGAACCAGGTAGTTGTGGTAGCCGGCATCATCGAATGGAATGAATCGCATCGAGTTTTCGCCTGCGATGCACCCGTCTTCGTCGACGGATGCCTGCTTTCCCGGGTCCACCTGGTCCGGTACGATGTTTTGTTGCTGCTTCGAATGCGCATTCTGTTCCTAAGTGCTTCTGGAATCGATCATGTACTATGTTTGGTTCTCGCTGGAGACAATCTGTGCTCTACTGCGACGCATCGTAGGTAGTAGTATAGAAATTAAGGCAGATTTAGTAGTTATAGGAAAGAATGTCGTTGCGCAGTGTAAAAAAGTGATTTATCGGTTCGTTCCCACGAGCCATGGCACGGCTTCACCAGAGGGTTCACGCCTCGGCGGAGCCGTGCCGGGTGCGGTTCGTGTTGCGGTGGCAAGGTGGGTTTTGTGGTGGGCGGGCGGAGGGAGAGGGCGGCTCGGTCGCCGTTGCCGCCTTGTTGCGACCGGGTGTCACTCCCGGGCTCCTTCCGCGGACCCGCGTGACCCCCTCCCCCTGCTGCAGGGGAGAAAGGAACGGGAGAGCGGCGGCTAGGGTCCACACCTCAAGGGCCCGGATCCCAAAGGCCAACCCGTCTCTGTGGGCCCTCGAGAGGGGGGGGCTCGCAAAGGTTTCGCAGGCCGAGGTGCTCCCCCGGGTGAGATCCCCCTCGAGGGCCAGGCCGAAGCCGTCCTCCCCGCTCCCCACCAGGAGGCGGTCCCCGTCGCAGAGCTGGACGAAGGGATTGGCAAAGGAATAGGGAAAGACCTCGAGGTGGTGCTGCTGCTGCTGCTGCCCGGGCGTCGTCGTCGTTGGTGGTACCCGGTTCCTCCGCCCAAGAGTGCGGTTTTTCCCTCGGTCCCTCGTCGGCCTTTCCCCCACCCCCGTCTCGCAGGTCGTCCACAGAAAGCTCTGTCCGCCCCCGAACCACCGTTTGCCCGACCGCTTCCAGGGCTCCGTGAGAAAGGCCCCAAAGACCTCCCCTTTCGTGGTCTCGACCGCGAGGACCGAGGAGCAGTTGGCACCGCATTGGCTTTCTCCCACCGCGTCCAGGAGCCGGTCCAGCGAGGCGCCGTCCCGGAGCAGGCTGTATCCCAGAAAGAAGGAATCCTCTTTTTTGCTGTAGGGCAGGTGCGGCTTGAGGCCCCTCATGATCCAGTGGACCAGGGCGCGGTCGGAGGGGGGGTCGGGGGTCTGGGAGCGTCGGCGGTGGCCCTCCCGAGGCGAGTCGCTCTCACTGTCGCTGCCGGGGGCCATCCACCTGTGCAGGGGCCGCTGCCTCCGGTGGAAGGTCTCGTCGGCTGTGGCGGAAAAAGAACGCCCCCGGTGGGCTCCCACGGTGGCACCGGAAGGGGACGGGAGCGGGTGGGGATGGTCGACCACCAGAAAGGAGTGGAGGGAGGAGGAGGCCCCCGTCGTGGCGCTGCCTGCGGTAGCGGTGGTCCCCGCGTCGTCTTCCACAACTGCCCGCCCGGGGGCCGGAAGGCCGGGCCTTCTCGAAGCCGCTGCATCCTCGTGTTTGTGGTCGTCGCCGTCGTTTTCGTCCTCGTCGTCAAAGGCAAACTGGTGCTGCGGGCCGCAGCTCGCGAAGAAGGGCAGGCAGTCTCCCATCCGCAGCGGCGGCGGCGCTTCGACGGCACGCTCGTGGTCCGTGTCCTTGCCCGTGCCTTCGTCTTGGCGTTCGTCTCGGAGCCCGCTTTCGTAGGTGAGCACGGCTGGAACCCCCCCGCACCAGAAAGCGGACGGGGGGGACCAATCGGTGGCGGGAGGCATTTCGTCGTCGTGGAGGGAAAGGGTGCCGCACAGAAAGCCGCGGCTGCTTCCCTGGTTTGCCCGGGGTCCTGTGGTGCTGCAGATGCTGTTGGTAGTGCTGGTGCTTCCAGTGGTGCTCGCGGTGCTCTGGGTTCCGTCGTCCTTGGATTCGCCCGGCTCCTTCTCGTGCCCGCCCGGAAGACCCAGGCTCACGCGGACGCCCACACCGGCTCCGGGGCTGGGCGCTTCCTCTTTTTCCTCCGCCGACCCGTGATTGTCTTTCTCCCGGGGTTGCTTTCGCCCGCGGTGGCACCGGTAGGAACCGGTGGGTGCGGGAGGGACCCTTTCCCCGGTTTCGCCCGCGCAAGGGGGCAGCAAAGGAGAATCTTCGAAGGGCGGTGCGGATACCGATGCCGCCGTCGTGTTGTCCGTCTTCATGGTGGCGCACTCGACGATGGTCCGCAGGGAGGAGGCCGCCGCCTCTCCGAGGCAGTCCCCCCGGCGTTCCCCGGAGAAGGAAACAACGGCGTCCTTGCGGTCCGAGGCCCCCGTGCCGTCGTCCAGGAGGTCGGCAAGGGCCACCACCAGGGCGTTCCCGAGGGCGGCGGCGAGGCTCCCCTCTGCCACCGAAGATCCCACAAAGTCCATGCTTGTCGGAGCGGGAGATGGGATCGTGATTTGGATCGGGATCGTGATTTGGATCGAGATCGAGATGGATCAAGCGCTCTTGTGTCGATGCGACGAATTCGAACTTGATTCGGGCGCGAGCTCGATGAACCTATTTGTCAATCGATCGAACAAGTGATCGATCCACGAAGACTAGACGCCTGCGGATGAAGATGTAGATGAAGATTCGGACACCGATAGCAAGATCGGCGCGTGTGGTAGTGTCTGTTCTTGTCCTTTTCGTTGTCCTTGTCGTTGGGGGTATTTGTTCCGTGGAACGCCGCAAGAGGTTTTGTGCGGTTCAGAGATGCAGAGTGGAAGGAATCCGAGTCGACATCAAACGAACAAACGATCGTATGAGGAACGAAAAGGAGATCCCACGCAGAGACAAAAGCAAAGAGAGTGTCAGGTGGTCACGCCGGTTCCAACTGGGTGGAACAAAAGGAATTGGCCAAAGAAAGTTCCGTGTCTTTTTATCCTTGCGAGGTATGTGCCTACGAGTCCCCGTCCTTGTCGTCGTCGTCGTCGTCTTCGACAAAACGACAGATGCGTGTGTGACCAATGAAGTACGGTATTGGCTGCATACGCGTACCCATAATGCCCATGCAACTCGTTTCTCTGCGGGCAACGACGGGATTTTCGTCGAACCGCGTTCCACCGAACCTTCGAATCACACTCCGTTGCCGTCCGAACCGTCACTTCCCTTCTGCGATGACAGTTCTTGACCTATGCCTCCGCTGCGAAAATGCGCATGCTTGGGCGCAGACACCGCGTGGAAGGCCCGTTCATTGGTCCATCAGTCACGGACACCCCTGGGGCAGCATAAACAAAAAAGAATAAATAGCGCTGTAGAACCGACCTGATTGCTCCCAACGGTGCGCCGAACACCCCAATGACGGGTGACGACGGTTCGTTTCGATGCGAAATTCTCCAAGCCGGGCGAGAACTTTGCCGGTTCTTATCCCGGATTGTTTCGCCATCGGAACGCGGGGATAGTTGGCAAGACTACGTCGCGCGTACGGCGACGAACACCAAGGAACACCCCCCGTTCCCCGCTCACGGAAAGACGCACCCCATCCCTCGAAACAGAAACAGGGTGTCGCGGGGGTGTCACCCCTGTTTCTAAAAACACGGTATTCCGCGCCCGTGCGAACGGTGGTTTTGGTTTTTCCCTCGCCCTCCACTGACACCACGCACGCGGTCTTAATGACACCCTCAATCCCGTCTGGTTCGGATCGGATCGGATTGGATTGAACCGCAAAACGGGAACAAAGGTGTCAAACACCATTGCATCCGACGGTCTTTGCGGCTTCGCGAGACAAACCACGAACGATCGATCCCACCTTGTGCGTGAAGGATGGGCTGTTTTGCCCTCGGATGCGCTCGCCCTCGTTGGGTCTGTCGGTCGCGCAGGGTGTTCCGTCCTTCCTCCCTCCCTTCGTTCTGCTGCATCGAAAAGATCCTTCCTGTCCCTACAAAAACCAAACCTTTCGTGTGCCAATGCACAAAACGCACAACCCAGTGGATCGACAAAGACTGCCGTCGTCTACGATTCGACCGACGCGTCCGTGATGTGAAATATAGATACTATAACTTCGTTTACTTTATTTATAACTTTTTAGTGCCTTATAGGGGATACATACTAGATTCGTGGACCCGAAATGGGTGCGCGTCGACGTCAAAAACGCAGCTAGGAGGGCGTTCCATTGTGTGTGGCTTTGTGCGAGCAGTGCAGGCAGCGTGACAGCTTGCGTCTGCGCTCCCACGGAACAAAAACCAACACGCAACGCGACCAGCGCCCCTCGTTCTCGCTTACAGGTCCTCGATCACGTCGCTGTGGGCCTCCCGGCTCTTCTCGACCATCGCCTTGAAGTGACCCGACTCCTTCGCCAGCAGATTCTCGGGGGTGTCGAGTTCCGCAATGTGCCCGTCGTCCAGGACCAATACCCTGTCGCTGTCCATGATCGTGTTCAATCGATGGGCAATCGTCAGGACCGTTGCGTCCTTAAAGTTCTCCCGGATCATTCTCTGGATGTTCGCGTCCGTCTCGTTGTCGATGCTCGCCGTCGCCTCGTCCATCACAAGGATCTTCGGCTTGCGGAGGAGCGACCGCGCGATGCACAGCAGCTGCCTCTGGCCCTGGGAAAAGTTCTCGCCGCCCTCGGCCACCATGTCGTCGAGGCCCTTGGGGAGCTGAGCGATCGCCTCGCCCATCTCCACCTTCTTCAGGACGTCCCAAAGTTCCTCGTCGGATTTCGTGGCAAAGGGATCGAGGTTGTATCGGATCGTGTTCGAAAACATGACGGGGTCCTGCGGGATGATCGAGATGTTCATTCTCAGGGCCGCCGTTCCGATTTCTCCAATGTTTACGCCATCAACCGAAATCGAGCCGTCCTTCTCGATCTCCGAGATCCGGAACAGGGCAATCATGAGGCTGCTCTTTCCGCTTCCCGTCCGGCCGCAAACGCCAATCTTTTCGCCCCCCTTCACGGTAAAGCTGAGGCCCTTCAGGACCAGCGGGCCGTCTCTGTACCGCATCGACGCGTGCGACAGCTCAATCTCGCCCTTCAGCGGCCAGTCCCCTTCCCTGGGATCCTTCTCCGGGATGACGTCCGGCGCTTCGGGCTCGATATTGTCGGTGTAGTACAGGATGCGCTCCACGGAACTCATGTCGGCTTCCAGCCGGGCGACCATCTGCACCCCGTACTTCAGATAGGAAGTTACCTCAATCGAGTATGAAAGTGCGAGGCCGAGCCATCCGGCGGGCATGAAATTCGTTTCGAGCGTTCCCACCGCGATTGCTCCGATGAACATCCCGATGATGCCTCCCATGACGTCCAACCGGAGTGCCAGCCATGACGACGCAAGCTGCACCAGAATGTAGGACGAGTTCATGTTGTCAAAGGATTGCTTGCACTTGTTGAAGAATCCCTTCTGCACACCAAAGGCACGGATGGAAGACGTTCCCGACAGGGTCTGAGAAAAGTCGGCAAAGATCGGGGAATTGGCAATGTTGGTAATACGCTGGAGCTCGGTGGACGTTTTTCGGAACCACTTCTGGACCAGGTAGTACAAGAAACTGAGGGGAATTAGTGGCACGATGAAGGTTCCCTTCGTCGCCACCAGAATCGCTCCGAGTGCACCGAGTACCTGAAAAATCGTGTTGATTCCCTGTGAAACGGTCTGGGTCAGCTCTAGATCGATCTTGTCCATGTCGGCGGCGAAACGATTGAGCACACGACCGATGGGGGTTACGTCAAAGAAGGAAACTGGGGCACGCAGAACGGCGTCCGTGAGGCCGTCGTGCAGCTTCTGCGAGGCCTTCAATCGATGCATCGCCAAGAAGATGCCGCGAAACCCGAGACCGAGAATCGACAGGAACCCGAGGAGACCAAAAATCCCGACGTAGTAGGAGGTTTCTTGCTTCGTGAACGGTTGACCGAGCTCTTCGGCTTTCTGCATCCTGTCGGCCCACAGGGCGAGCCAGAAGGTCGACAGAATTTCGAACGCACGCCCGACACCCTGGATGAAAATGGTGAGAACGGCAACGCAGTAGCCACCCGCCTTCATGTATTGCACATAGGCATCGATCGCAACGTCGCCCTTTTCTCGTTCTTCCTGCCGGACGAGATTGGCACCCGCTTTCTTCTGCGCCGCCTCGTCTTCTTGCCTCGAGGATTTCTTTTCCTTCTTGTCGATTTTCGAATTCGATTCATCGGTCGCGTCCCCCCCCTCTTCCTCGCTCTTTTTGATCTTGGAAACATCCACGGCCCCCGCAAAGTCCACTCCTTGGTCGAGGAGGTCCTGGTAGGCACCCTGGTGCTTGATGGTTCCGGAGTCCATGACAATCACGGAATCGCACCGCGAGAGAACGTGGACGTGGTGCGTCACGAGGATACGGGTCCTTCCCTTCCCGATGTCTCCGGCAATGGCGTTAGAAAACAAGTGCTCCCCAACGTGCGAATCCACGGCGGAGAGGGGATCGTCCATGAGCAAGAGCCGGGTCTTTCTGGAATACATCGCTCGTGCCAGAGACACACGTGCCTTTTGTCCTCCGGAAAGGTTGATGCCGCGTTCTCCTGGAAACACCAAAACCAACCAATCGTGATTCGAGAGCGGCCGAAGCGAAAGAACAAAACAAGCGTGAGAACTAGAGTTTTTGGGCTGGGTCGAAAACAACGTGCACTAGCAAAATGGAGCGAAGCAAGAGACCCGCACGCAAATCAACAGATGGTATCCAAGCAACGCAACGCAACGCACCGATTTCGGTTTGGTCCCCCGCCGGCAGCACCGCAATGTCGTCCAGGAGGGCGCAGGCGTGGAGGATTTCTTGGTACCGCGTTTCGTCGTACTCGCGGCCAAACAAAATGTTTCCCTGCAGCGTATCGTTCACCACCCACGGGGACTGCGTGCAGTACGAGGCAAAGCCGTCCATGTCCTTCTCTTCCTCCGTTCGGGGCACGTGGACCTTCGAGTCGCCGATGCTCTCCATCTCTCCGAGAATCGCCGAGAGCAGGCTCGATTTTCCGGACCCCACGGAACCGACGACCGCCACAAGGCTCCCGGGCCGGATATAGGTGGTCACGTTCTGGAGGGCAATCACGGGAGCCTTTTCGGCCCCGCTCTCGTCGGTGGTGGCGCTCGAGGCGCTCATCGACTCGAGGTTGGACTGGATCGCATCGACACTGCTCTCGGCGGTGGCATCGGACTTGCGGGAGCGACTGGCCCGCTTGGAGGCCCGTCTTTGGGCGCGCTCGGCCTTTTCCTTCTTCTTGGAACGCTGCTCCTCCTGGACGGGCTTGATGGCGGGGCCGTCGGGGTTGACCCACCCGAAGGAACCATCCAGGATGGTAATGCTTCCCGACTGGTCCATGTCCGAAAGGCTCACCTCCCCCGTGATGGATTTCGCCAGGGGTTCCTCCGCGTCGTCTTTCGACGGTGGATCGTCGACCACGTACGGGTTGAGCTCGGGCAAGGCCAGGTAGCGCTCCAGCCGCTTGAGGGAGATCCTCGACTGGATGAACTGCAGCAGCCCCATGGGCATAAAAGCAAAGGGGAAGCGCATGAGGTTGAAGAGGGCCACGGTGGTAAAGGCCGTGGCCGCCGTCAGTGGCTCGTCTTGAATGTTGACGTAGGTCAGAAAGACAAAGATGGGCTGGACGATGGGCGTCGAGAGCAGAATGATGGAAAACCCGACGGCTACCACGTAGGACATCTTCGTGAGGGCGTCCATTTCCTTGGCCCGGACGCGCTCGACCTCTTTTCCAAAGGGCCGCTCCCAGGCGTAGAACTTGATGATGCGAATCCCGGTGAGGATCTCGTTCATCATCTTGACGCGGGAATCGGAGTGCTTGAGGACCTTGCGGCGCATCTTTCCCACTACCGAAAAGACCCACATGTTGATGGGCATCAAAAAGATCATGTAGGCCACACCGACCCACATGGCGCTCCCGACCTGCTTGTAGATGAGTGCCAGGGAAATGATGATCTGGATGGGAGCGATCGCGGTGAAGCCGGCAAAGGTCAGAAACCGCTGGAGCTGCATCGTGTCGTTGGACATCATGTTGACGACCTGCCCCGTCGAGGTCATGGCCCGCCCCGCGGCCGAGACGGTCAGGGCCTTCCGGTAGAGCATGGTCGAGACGGCCGTTCGGACAAAGACTCCGCAGTGGCACATGATGGCGTTGTGCCGGGTCTGCAGCAGCGACACCACCAGCGGGATGATCCCAAGGCCGACGACCTGGAGCCACGGATTGAAGAGCGGCTGGTAGCTGACGAGTGCCACGTCCTCGGCGCCCGACTCCGCCACCAGCTGGTTGTAGCCGAACGACTCAAAGTAGCGAACCAGATCGTTGAGGATCAAGACGGGGACGAATCCCAGCAGGGAGGAGAGGATCTGGTAAATGATGGCCATAACAAACCTCCCGATTCCAAAGCTGTAGATGAGCGACATGGTGATCGAGGGCTCCTTGAGCGTAATGGGCTTGGGTGCGTTTTGGGGGTTTTCTTCCCCGGATTCCTTCTGCTGCTGGAGCAGCGCCTCCTGCTCCTTTTTCTTCTGCAGCAGCGGCTCGTTTTTGATCCGGCAGGCCTCGACCTGCTCGTCCCAGGCCTTCTTCGCGCCCATGTAGGCACGCTCGGCCCGGTCCTGCTCCGAGGGAACGCCGACGTCGCTGGCATCGAGGACCTTGCGGGATCCCAGGCTCAGCAGCGGGTTGAGATAGGACATCCACCAGAGCTCGAAGCAGCTCGCTCGGTCCTCCAGGGATTTCTCCAGGACGCCGAGATCCTTGCCGCTGTAGGCGATTTTCCCGCCTCCCTTCCACCAGGGAAAATGTTCCGGCTGGGATTTTTCTTTGTCTTTGTCGTTGGCAGAGTCCGTGGTTGCCGGATCGTTCGTGATCTCGATCTCGTTCTCGTTTTCCATCGTAATGTTTTTTCCCGGGGCGCTCTCGTCGTCCTTCACCTCGACGACGTTCTGTGTTTCCTTGCACATGGTTGCGGTTGTGGTTGCAGAACTAGTTTGATGTGCTGCGAGAAAGCTGTGCCGGTGGTTTGTCGTTTGGCAAGGGCGGTTCTGTTTGCGATGCTAATTGAATGACCGATTGACCGATCGATGAATTGATTCCCGCTAGCAACCAGCGATATACGACACGTGTTGAATATTATTCGGAACGAATCGAATTCAGTCCAATCCGGTAGAATTCCAATCCCTCCTTTGAAGGACAACTGCGATTGAGTCGAAATATATCAAGGCAATCGACCTGTGCAGTACCCGAGTATTGATATGGGATGCTGTGAAAGTCGTGAGCTTTGATGTAAGTTGTGTTGCAGTTCACGCGGTTTCCGAGCAATAATTTTCACAGGAGTGTGACACAGAATCGAAAGGCTGCAGAAAGCCGTCATAGCGTACCAGCTAGTACGTCCCTGTCAGCGTTCGAACAGGTTCGTAACGGTAGAAGTACGAGTAAAATTGCATGTATACCGCACTATTTTTTTTAATTACTTGTAGTTCGCACGATCATCCCGCACACTACCGTACGGTACAGTACACAAAATACACAAAACACAAAGCAGTCACTGACAGACAACATTAGCGGTGGTACTTCTTTTTATTTGTGTATTCAATTCCAACACCCCGAAATTCTGAAAACCAATTCCATCACCTAGTACGATTCCTACAGTGGACCAATGGTGGCCTATGTCATGTAGCACGGGATCATTGGCCGGTGGGAAAGAACCAAAACGTACTACCCTACGAGCCTTGCCGTACGAATTCGAGATGCACAGAGAGGTGGTGACAGGCTCGAACTGCGTAGATTTTCTACGATGAGCCACCATGCACATCTTTCTTGTTTCTAATTGGTGGTGGGCGTCCTTACGTCGTCTCCGGCGAACAGGTGACAGGGATGATGTGTCTCGTTACGCACGTTGTTTCCTAGTCCAAACGGCGGGTATTAATTCGCGATAGACACACCTCGAAGAGTTTGGGGGCTCAACAAGGCCAGATCGATGGAGATTCCTCTCCCCGGGTTCGCTCTTGTTCCAGGCCGCACCCGATGTTCCCGTTTCTTACAGTACTTTACGTATCTCTCTGTACATGGTGGAGTACTCGTGCCTCTTTTTTTGAGACACACGACTGAAACAGACGACACTGCATGCAACATTTGAGCAATTTTTTGCCAGAAGATGACGAAGTACAGAAGTAGTTTTAATGGACATGATCGAACGTATGGGAAGAAGGCGTTGGTTGTACAACTACCGGTAGTAGTATAGCTAGTATTACTACTAATAGTATTGGCAAGTATTAATCGTACTTCAATATTACAAGAAGCAGTGCTCCTACCACCTACTACAACAAGTATTCGATGAAGTACATGCAAAAACAGAATTCAAGAGAGAGGCAAACATACTACTACCAGCACTGTACTCATCCTCCTCTTGAGAAGAAATAAGAAGAGGCAGATACTAGTCTGCTGCTGGTGTCGAAACAAGACGAAGAGGCATCGTGAAAGGAGTTGTACCAACACCAGGCAACAACGACAACAATTTACAGGGGTGTTGTCCAGAACAAAGTGCCCTTTTTCATTGGTTTTGGAGATTGTTTCTCCTGAATGCAAAGCACTGTCCTCCTTGTCTTCGAAACCGAGGTTGTCGGTTGGGAAGTTTCATCGGATGTAAAACAACTACAGGAAGAACAAGCAAACTTGTCGCTGGTACTGTAGTACTACTAGGAAACTAGAGTGTCATCAAGCGCATTCCTACCATAGCTATACGATGAGCAAATCAGCAATCCTTTGCACACAACGCAGGAGAAGATATGGCATCCAAAATAGAACAGTAGTTGCCGCTACCGGCTTTTATCAGCAGTGGCGTGCTAACAATAGAACAACGAGACACGTGCTACTTTGTTTTTCAACGGGATACAACCCCTGGCACTAGCACCAGAACTAGCACTAGCACTGTCACTATCACCAACACTAACACCAGCACTAGATGCTGTTGGTGTTTCGCAGAACCTACCGCATAGCGGCCGCGCTGTGTTCGCAGCGGCGTTGCGTGCTGCTTGCTGTTGTGGGCGGTACACGACGCGACGCAAAACAACGCAACACAACGCAACACAACGCGACACAACACAACGGGGCGAACCGAGCGCCGTGCGGTTGCACGCAGCGGTGTTCTTTGGAATGCATCGGACTGCCGCACACCCCATCGATACGGTTCAGAGTGAAATCCCGATCGAAGAGTGCACAAGGCAATCCCGATCGAGACAGAACCCAAAAACGGTCGCAACAACACACCGCGGGTCGAAGAAAGGGATGGTTCGTTCGTTATTCCGTTCGTTCGTTATTTCGTTCCCAGCGGGGTGTCTTCCGGTGCCTTCGAACCACGGTCTGCAACGACCCCACCCCTGGGGTTGCGGCAGCCGCGTGCGGTCTCGCTCGGGCCCGGGGTTGCCGGTGCGAACCAACCAAAACGTAACGAAACGGCGGGGGACCACGGCCCCGCCGTGTGTCGGTTGGTGGATTGCTTGGCTAGCTAGCTGGCTGGTTGGTTGGTTCGTTGGTTGGTTGGTTTGCCGTCCGGAAAGCAGATGGCGTTGTTCGTTGACCGGCCCGGCATGGCCCTAGCGGAGCCGAGCCGAGCCTGCTGTTGGTTGGTTGGTTGGTTCGTTGGTTCGTTTCCTCGGACGAACCGGGAGTTGGGTCCGGTTGAAGTTGTGCTTGCCGAGCTGTGGCAAAGTGGACCCTCGTCGTCTCCGACCAACGCAAACCATTGCGGCGCACCTGCCGGAGGTAGTTCGACCAACGACTCTTTGTCTTCTCCGTTCGTACGGTTCCCTTTCGGTCACCCATACATGTGCATTCAGGATTTAGTGTAGGTATGGTACGGTACGGTACGATACGGTACTACTCCGAATGATTCGGTTCGACTTGCGTAGTACGTACGCACCAGTAATCGTACTACGCAATGGTGGTCGCTTCCTTCGAACCTCTGGGAACGGTTTCTTTCTTTCTGTGACATGGTAGATACGTACTCATAAGGGCTTATCGAAAGGTAGAGCGAGTTGAATTTTTTTCAACAAGGTATTGAAGTTGGCTTGCATACCGCATTCCAAGATTCTGCCGTTCGAGCGCCAGTACGATAGAAACCAGTACCGTACGTACAGCAACATACCTGCCGGCCCCCTCATTTTTTGTGACGCGCGGAATTCGGCTCCAGTCCAACCGAGTATGTGCAAGGCCGTTGTTTTGTCGTTGCAGAAGGTCGCCAACGGCCACCGCGGCGCGTGGTCCCAGAACTCAATCCCCGGCAGGATCTGCCGGCGCGGCACACACGGGATTCCCGGTTAGGGTGCGCGCCAAACGCGGGCGGCAAGCGCCGGCGCGGTCGTAGTTTTGGGGGCTCGTCCGCAGGAACCTGGTAGGGACGCTGCGTGAGAGGGTCCCGGACCGCACCCCCGGTTCCGCGTCCCACCGTGCGAGGCAGGGTCACGGTTGGACCGAGCGCCCGCCGGGCGTGCCCGTGCCTCGGGCAGGAAGGGGTCGTTGGGGAAGGGTAGCTAGGAAATCTTCGATCCGGGAGCGATCCAAAAAACAGGCGGATTAGGCGGGCACGAATCCCCCAACGGCGTGACGCGTTTGATTTTTTGGAGTTGTGCGTTGCCGTACGGTACAATTCTACAAAACTGTACTGTATTGTATTACTGTACCGTACTTGGTGTGGAGCAGGGCAGGTAGGCAGCCCGATCGAACCCACCGAGGGGAGAAGGAATACTGGTCCGAGACACCGGTTCGGTGCGGTGCGTTGCCTTGCGCTTGTGCTCCAAGTGCCGTTGTCCCTCGGAATCCGTGTTTGCTTCCGATCGGTCTGCGGTACGGTACATGTGTTTGTGATACTCCCACGAATGTGACAGTCCGAAACCAAGAGTACGAGTTACTGTACTGCTGCTATCTAAGATACAAAAGTACCTAATGTAGAGAGAGTTGTTTTCAATGGATTGATTCCGTGATTGAGTTATTTGTTCTAGTGTTACAACGATTAGTGTTTCGTGTTTTTCTTAGTTGGTTGTTGGGACTGTTGAGATCAAAAGTAGTCGTCGTTCGTACAACGACTTAAAAATTACAGCTATTTCTTCGTAGTACCGCATAGCAGTCGCGGTAGCAAAGAAAGGAAGGCACACATATTGCATCGCTTTGCACTGCACGTTCCGAACGAATGTACAGCGGGCGTTGCATTGCATTGCATTGCAGAGCACCGCACGGCAGGGCACGGCGTTGCAGGCCGAGTCTCCGCGCGGTCAATGCCTGCACGCCAAACTTCGCAGGCGTGGTTCCATCGATCGATCGATTGGGGCTCGGGTCCGCTGGCAAGGACTGGACTCGCATCGCATCGCATCGCATCTTATCGCTTGATATGGCATGGCTTGGCATGGCTTGGCTTGGCTTGGCCTTTCCTGGTGAGCAGGCCGGCCGCTGCCCGGATCGGATCGCATCGCATCCAATCCGGTTGGGAAGCACAGCACTTGGCTTGGCTCTCCTCCGCTCGAATGCAGGCGCCCTTCTTAGTTCCCGGCCGCGCCGCGCAAAAAGCCCGCGGCCCTCGGCTCCTTTTCCGGGACGGAGGCCGACCGGCCCTGAATGGCGTAGGCGTTGCAGCACTTGGAGACCACGTCGCTGCCGGTCTTGATGAGGGTGCAGGTGTCCTGCGAAACGACCCCGGACTGGAGGGCCGCCGAGAGGCTGGAGCACTCGTGGGCCCCGATGTATTTCGTGTCTACCGCTTCCCCGCCGATCATGCTGGGCTTGATTCCGGCGCTCCCGCAGAGGTCGCAGGGGCCGTTGATTTTGCTCACGTACTGCTGCCATGGCTGGACGCAGCAGCCGCCGGTGAGGGCGATCTCTCGGGTCTGGCCGCACCAGGTGGCGGTGTGGGCGTTCTGGCCGGGGTCCACGTCCTGGACGGACTCCTGGAGGGCCCCGCAGGTCTTGGCGGTTCCGGCGGTGGTGATGCGATTGTTCTGGAACCACTGGTTGGGGCAGATGGGACACTTGACGGGGGAGTTGCGGTTGGCCAGGGTCCCGTAGTTTCCGTTGCCGGTGATGGCTCCGGCGGCGTTGTTGTTGTTGTTATTATTGTTGTTGTTGTTGTTGTTGTTGTTGCTGCTGCTGCTGTTGTTGTTTTTATTGCTGTTGTTGCTGTTGAAGCTCCCTCCGCTCGGGTTGCGGTTGTTCCAGCTGCTGTTGTTGTTGCTGCTGCTGTTGCTGCTGCTGCTGTTGTTGGTGGGTTTCGAGGAGCTACCGGTATTGGTGGCCTTCTTGATAGAGTCCCGGCTGGCACCTCCGCCGGCGCCCCCTCCGGTGGCGATGCTGGTTCGGGCAAGGACCGGAGATGCTAGCAACGAAAGGCAGAGCACGAAAGAGACGAACGATTTGGTACAAGACATCATGGTTGGAAATGGTATGTATGGAATTGTATGGTATGGTATAGTATGGTATTGTGCGGATTGGCTGAACCGTACTACTGTCTGAGTTGATTGTCTTGGATAGGGACGTGATGTGATTTACAAACCGGAAAAGGGTGAGCCTGGAAATTGTGAGGGCTGCGATTGGTTTTGGATTGGGATCGGTGGCGGTTTTGTTTCGGACTCAGCGTGATGTGCACTGCTCTTTCTTCCGTCGATATCGCATATGCATTCCTATCTACGGTGATGTCGCAGTTTCGAATCGAACACCAGATTTCTCGACCTTCGGCCGGTGGCCCGCATTTTCGTCCGGCTCCGGACGATGCGGGTTGCCGTAGAAAAGATAGGAAGCAGGTCATTTTTGCATCGGAGTTGAAGGCAGGGCAACACCACATCAGCGCAAATCCCATCGGATGGCGCCAACACACACGCCGTTCACCTTGGTACAAAGGCAACGGCGGGGGCCAGTATGGATCTTTCTGTATTTAAATCGTTCGGTCTCCCAAAATTTCAAACGCCGCCACATATTTAAAAAGACTTAGAGCCTGCCACGCGATCAACCTCGGAGTCGACGCAAAAAGTATACTCCGACCAAAAATAGGCACCCGAAATAACGGAACCTAACGGGTTTTTGGGAAGCCACCGGTTAGCACCCTGCCATCTGTCGATCCAGCCACGTGTCGTTTCCACAAAAAGGCCGTGGCAGCGACCAAACCAACGACAAAATCCCCGCAGCAAACGACTCGGATCGCGCAACAACGCGCGCACAAAAGATCCCCCGGTCACAACCCCGGCGGCCGGTGCGGTGCCGTACCACCGAACCCCGACATTGTCGTTTGGATTTTGGCAGTTTGCCCCATAAGTGGTGTTCAAATTCTACCAACGAAGGACGGCAAACGGCAACACTTATGTCACAATACGTACAGTACTATGGTATCTTTGTACCCTCACGTTGCACGGTAGGTTCCGGAACCTACCTCCAGCGCAAAAAGTAAGTCGTGCGGTGCGGAACCACCCTCAAAAATAACCGCCGAACACGAAACGGAACCCTTGCCCGCCGAAAAATGATGCGGAAGATCGAACCACCCATCGACGTTGTTTCTACAACTCGTTAATTGTGCAGCCGTGACCCCTCGTACGTACAGTACGGTACTCGTACGTAGCGGGGGTCCGGAACGGCCCAAGTGCCGCCCCGTGCCGGAGGCAGGGAGGGGGACCGGAGGTTCGTTCAAGATTTTTTCGAACCGAAAACCTCCATGCAAGCCCATCCCACCGCACCGCATCGTATCGTATGGGGGACGCCACCGTACGACTCGGCACCGGCCAAAAAATTCGAACCGGATCCCGGACAGGGACACGCCTACACGAGCCGCCGCCTTCTCCAAATTGCATTCGAAGCGAATCGCATTTCGAATCGAACACTGCGGGTGCGTACGATACGATACGAGTGTACGTACCATACTGCGGTGTAGGGAGGTATGCGCCGGGTGTCACCAAGAAACCGAAACGAGACGTGCAACAAATCGATACGAAAAAACACGAAACGAAACGAGACGTGCAAGGAACAAGCGACGACACCGAAGACGAACACCTCGGGAAGATGCGATACCAAACGAGACGAGACGATGCGATGCCGGCACCGGACCACCCGTCGCGGGCAGCAGGGAATGCAACGAGTGAGTGAGTGTGTGACTGCAATGCAATGCAATGCAATGCAATGCAATGCGCATCCTCTTCTGTCGCACAGCACCGCACAGCACCCTGCCCAACACGGCCTCTCGGAGCCCCCACGGGGGTTGTTGGGCCGGAGGCCGCCCACCGATGCGGCGAGAAACGGGACGGGCGGGCGGCCCCGTCGTTCCAAATTCCGGTGCGATGGAATGGGATGGTTTGGTTTGGGATGGGATGGCTCCCGGACAACACAACACAACACAGCGCAGCGCAGCGCAGCGCAGCGCACCCGGCGGCGGTTCCACGGAACAATCGCCGCGAGAGGCCGGGGAGGCAAGCGATCGAACCCATCCCGCCGGAGGCGAGGGGGAACAAACAAGCACCCTGTTTGCGGGCCGCACGCCGGTTCTGCCCCGGACAAAAGGGGGAAGAGGAGGTTCTTCCGCAGCGCAACGAAACGGAAGGGAAGGGAACGGAGGAGGAATCAATGATTCGAAAGAAACACAAAGGCCAACACGATGCAACCACCGCACCAAAGCCGAGGCACAAAAGGCCATGTGCTTCCGCCACAAGGGTCGCTGCGGGCACCAGAAACGATGTTCGATTCGTGGTCGAGAGGCCGTACGCTGCGGCACGATAGAACAGGGCAAAACAGAATAGAATGGAACAGAACAGAACAGAACAGAACAGAATAGAATACAATAGAATACAACCAAACGTCACGAAACAAAATAGAATACAATAAACCGGAACGGAACAGAATGTCCGGCGGGCCTTGCGGTCCCAAACAGAACCAGCGACCGATCTCGAGGTGCTGCGCAATCGACGAGGAACGACGTACGCGACAGCAAGCAGCACAACACTAGAAGCCAAAATGGAAGGTCGGTGCATACTAGTACTACTAGAACCGGCCGCTGCACCGGTTTTCCTTCCTGGACTCCACCACTCGAGGGAGAAAGCTGTGGAATATCCTTTTGCTACTAATGCTAGTATGTTATTCAAACAACAGAAATTTTGATGCTTTGACTGATAGCTATGTACTGGCTACTCCTCTATTTTATTGGCATTCATCGTAGTAGGAGAAGCGCACTTGAGGGGATTAGTACCACAAGTACTACTAATAGTAATTAGAGTTGAAGGGCCAGCACAGTTCTGTGTTTCACAGCTCTTGAGTTTCAATCACTCCAGAACTTGTTGCACAAAGTACTAGTAGTTCTACTAGTAGTGGCAGTGCTATTTTTGGGGCATGGTTTGATAAAGTATCATCAATTTTTGTTGTTTCAAAGTGCATTTTCTCTTCTGTCTATAGTAATATTTCTTTTGGTAGTAGTACTATTATTCAGCACTATTGTAAAGTAATAATTGGGAACAGGTGAAATAGCACATGCAGGATAATACTACTACCTACTACTAGTGAACATGAAGAGGAGTGGCAGACTATTATCCATTGTCACCAGTCAAAGGTGCAAGTACCAGCAATACTAGTTGCACTAGTAGTAGTACTATTAGTAGTACTTTGCTATTAGTGAAGAGGGTCACACCATTCCTAAATGAAAAAACTTTCATGAGTGGAAGAAAAACAGCAGTTGTGTTGTCTACAACAACAAGAACATTGTTCAAAAAAGAAGAAGTAGTAGCATTTGGTTGTCACTGGAAGCATGTTTTGAAATTTCTGTTGCCATGTCCATCACCAACCAACATACACCAGTTCTTGGTGCCTACTAGTAGAAACAGAATGAAGAAGAAGAGAGGAATCCAAGTTGCTAGTACTTGAGTGGAGGTTCAGGAGGAGGATCAGTATTAGCAGTGGGGGGGCTATGCATGGCTTTAGTCATACTAGTAGTACAACCTCTCTTGCACACAGTATCTCATATTCTTACTACTACATAATCAATCAGTTTGGTATGAGGAAATGTAACATATAACATAGTACTAGTACTAGTACTACTGTTAGTTGCTGTAGTTCAATATTCTTGTATTAAGATTAAATACCAACTTATTAGTAGGTTGATTGAATCTCATGGGTTACATGTCGCTATTACTAGTAGGGGAATCTATCAAGGCTATTCCGAATAATGTGAGCAGAAATGGAAGAAGGAAAGGAGTGATATCTAGTATCTGTGGTACTAGAAACAATGAACAAGTACAGAGGGAATTCAAAACTGGTGGCTGGATACAATTGCAATAGATCTCCTTTCTTATTATTCCAACTCAAACTAGTTGAAGGAGACTACATCTTGTTCAAAATATATTTTTGTCTTTGAGAAAAACAAGTACTAGCCTAACATATTTCTTAAACTTAAAACAAACCATATGTGTGATGATGAATTCTTGGGGAAAGCTTCTTCTTGACAATTCACAAAGGCAGACTACTACGTAGACTCCTACAAAGACAGACTGTGTAGACTACAAATGAACTACCAACTGATTGCATAGTATTTTCTGTTTGTCTCTACAATTACACTCTAATATGAGATGAGCCAATGCATGAATGTACTAGCATGATGAAAATAGATTTCCAGATCACACCAGTATAATTTAAAAAACTTTAAATATGATAAGACTTAAGCAGATTGGCCAAAAGAAATTACAGAGAAATGCTACTAGGTGATCAGAAACACTGCTTGCTGACTGCATCATCATCAGAAGCTGATATTGTTGCAGGTGGGGCCAAGAAATATTTCAAAAAGATTGATCCATTGTTGATGAATACTAGTAGTAGTAACCATGGCATCATTAATGTTGAAAATATAAAGCAACAATGGAGTCATGTGGTGTATATTCAAGTGAGAGACAAAAAGTTGTGTGCAAAATAGGATTATAAAATTGTCAACAATGATGGATATATTTAAATTTGCAGGTGGCAGGAAGGTTAAATGAAGAAAGGGCAGGAGAGGCAGTGGTACTCAAAGGAGGTAACTGCAACAAAAAAGTGAGGAGGACTTCAAGAATTTTTCAAAACACAGCTGCAGCACAATGGATAATCAAATGTTAGTGTCCATCAAACTCAAACAAGTGAGGACAAGTGAACAAACTTAATCAATATCCAATTTCTATTGCTAGTAAATTGGCAATGAGAACTCCTGTTCACTAATATATACTTGGAGCAGAACTACTACTATCATACTGTGTTCCATTAGAAATTCTTGTCCTGTTCTACTATGATCATATTTTTATTTTCCTAGTAGTCGG
The DNA here is from genome assembly GCA_900660405.1 of Pseudo-nitzschia multistriata. Lineage (NCBI taxonomy): Eukaryota > Bacillariophyta > Bacillariophyceae > Bacillariales > Bacillariaceae > Pseudo-nitzschia > Pseudo-nitzschia multistriata. The sequence continues at coordinate 123,069 of CAACVS010000226.1, read as the reverse complement.
GATATTACTAGAAATGTGGAAAAGGAGAAGAGTTCTTCATGTCGAGACTTGAATTGTTTTGTGCTCCTAGTGCTGCAAAAACTATTTGGTGTAAGAGTAAGAAGTAAAAGGTATTTCTTTCTTGTTTGTACATAATGGTGAAGATATGTCATGCACATAAATAACAGTATGATTGTAATAATATTGAGAAACAAAAAAGCAATAAACCTAGCATAGTATCTTAGTAGCCATCCAATCCTACTATGAGTCCATTCATGATACAATTGGTACAACATGAAGATTCATAACATTCTTCTCCTCATTCTCGCTGCTTGAATGAGAATCAGTCTTCAGCCCATTCTGTTTTGGTGCCTGAGGTAGCACTACTACTAGTACTAGTCATAGTATAAATCAGCTGTCAGATTTGCTTTATTGCTTTTATTGGTGCTACTACTAGTAATAGTGGTGAAACTTTTAGTGACAACAGTAATGCACAGAATGAAAAAGAATAATACTTCTACTAGTACATCATATTTGGCAAGTACTTTGCTTATTGAAACTCTTTAGTAGTAATGTTCATCATTTCTATTTTATTGAACTATCTGTCATTCATATGTAACAATGTTAATGCTAGTGCCTACAAGTAGATAATGGGACCACTTGTAGTTGTTACACATATGCAACTCGTGCTAAGAAGTCTTCTTAAATGAGAGTCACTCTAGATCTTGTGACAGCTTTCTTTACTACTAGTACTATAAGGAGAACATCAATTTATTGTGTGTGTTTACAAGAAGTAAAGGTAGCTACTAGTACTAGAAGAAAATACTAGTAATAGTACTAATACTGTTAGTAGGGACCAAAATATTAGTACTACTACTACTGAGTAATTCCACTTCACCAACAAATGACAAGTGCCCACTTCAAATATCCAAGTTAACTTTCAACAAGGTAAGTTGAAGCTAATTTTTTGGGGGGCAACTTTGTTGCCTGTCATTTTCTTATATGGTGGTGCCACTAGTTTGGATGAACAATTATGAAGCTGTGACCTCCCCCCCTCATGATATGCAACTGATGCTTTTAGTTACTGATAGTAGCAGCTAGCTGGCCTGTACTAGTAGTACCAGTAGTAGGAAAGAGGATACATGTTTGTTTCAGATAATAATTATGGTTGATATCAGAATCTTTGTTGTACTAAAGGAGTGCCAGGATATGTAGGGGTCATACTTCTTGTTTTTTTGTTAGCAATAAGAAAGGATCAAACAATATATCTTACACCATTTATTACTTCGTATTGTATAATCACAACACTGACTATGAGCCACCACCAGGCAACAAATTATCTGAATTTTCTCTTTATGTGAACTTTGTTAGTACTGGTGCTAGTGCTAGTAGTAGTACTATCACCATACTAAAGAGTTGTTGGTATGCAAATCTCTGATCCAGCCAGCAGTAATTTTGGGCCATTGCCGATATCAATCACAAACTTTCTCCTGTCTGCCACTGAAATTTTAAATGGAATTTTGGTCATGATTCTGACTGTTGATTTGCCCTTGATTTCTTTTCTTTTCTTTTCTTTTCTTTTCTTTTCTTTTCTTTTCTTTTCTTTTCTTTTCTTTTCTTTTCTTTTCTTTTCTTTTCTTTTCTTTTCTTTTAGGGTTCACAAGTTGGAAAAACAAGGTGATCCATATAATAAGGATAACCTAATACAACTTTGTTAAAGTGGTATATACCACATGCATCATTATTCCTACTAATATCATCGGTGAAGCTATTTGTGATTTTGTTTGCTCAGTTCTTTCTGGGCCCTTCAGAACCAACATGCGTATCCCCATTTTTGAATTCCTCCCCTAGAAAAATGTGGGTTACTTTTAGTGAACAATAACCTCCTAATATGTTACTTGGGTTATTTCTTTGGTAAAAAATAATTCACCTTTCAGAATGTGGTGGGTTCTTCTCACTCAAGAACCCAGCAGCATGAATACTAACAATCCACAAAAGAACCCACAAATAAATCAGAAATTTTGAGTTAATTGGGGCAGAGGAGAACCAAATGTAGTCATTTATGTAAATTTATCATTTTTTTGATGCTTGGAAAGAGGCCCACCAGATTTGTGGGTTATTTGTGGGTTCAAAAAATGGGTTGTTACAAAAACATTCGTGAAAAATTAGTACACATTACCCACAAAATCAAGCCCCCGAATGATGGATTTCAAAGGGGGGATGCGCGACTGTGGGTTCCAGAGGACCCTGATTGGCTGCGAGTGTCCAACAATTTTTCAATTTTTTCAAGAAAAGAAAGAACAAAAAGAATACCTTCCGTACATACCTCCATCGTACGAAGTACATACCGTCCGAACGGTTTTCCATCAAAACGCCGAAACGAAACGGAGGGAAAGATGCGGAAGTGAACATCAAACATCAAAATGCCAACACAACGTGAGTTTGATACTCGTACTGTCGTCTACGGCATGTACAAGGACGGTCCGCAACGAGAGGGGGGCGCGACACAATCTTTCTCGCTCCACAAAATTGTTTCGTTCGGCAGGCCAACAGCAACCATCTAAGATGAGCTACGCGTACCAAAACCCCACGAGGACAACAACGCTTCTGCTGTTGTGGATCGGACTGCTTGGCTGTTCCACAAGGACGATCCACTCGTTCGTGCACATTCAAGCCCGCGCATCCAATCCCCGGCCGTCCGGGTCTGCTGGGAACCACAATCATCGCATTGCGAGTGCCAAGCACCACCGGCCCTCCGCGGGACCGACCCCGTCGGCAACCGGATTCGATGGCTCCAGCGAGCTCTATGGGTCGGAAGGGTCCAGAGAAGAGGACATCGACGAGGATGCCAGCTACGAGCGTGCACAGCGCATCATGTACAACCAGCTGTCCCGGAAGCGAGAATCCGTCCGGTACCAGATCATCGCCGCCGAGGCCTGCGAGCCGCTCGCGATGCGCATGGCCGAGAAATACCCCGATCGGTTCCACTTCCACCCCACCACGTGGGCCAAGTTCCCGGACGGGACCGACAACATCGAGATCGGTGGCTTTTCGAACCCGAGAAACGTGGTGTCGGGGGAAAAGGTCCTCTTCCTGGGGAGCTTCCACAGCAACGACACGACGCTGAGCCAGTTCCAGGTCATGATCTGCCTCCTCCAGAGCTTCATCGAGTCGCTGACGGTCGTTCTGCCCTTTTCGCCGGTGGGAACCATGGAGCGGGTGACGAACGAGGGGCAGGTTGCCACGGCGGCAACATACGCACACAGTGAGTACAGCGCAGCGTGACTATTGCAGTATGTGCGGTACCGCAGGATCTTGCTTCTGACACGCACACACACACACACACACACACACACACACTCGCACCAACCTTGTTTTTGGTCGTCGCCGTTGCTCACTCGTCGTTGGTTTCCCGCTCCCACAGTGTTCTCGTCCCTCCCCAACTGCGGCCGGCCGACGCGGCTCATGGTCTACGACCTCCACACGCTCCAGAACCGGTTCTATTTGCACGGGAATTCCGTGGCCTCCCTCCACACCGCCATCCCCCTCCTCAAGGAAAAGATCGAGGCCACCGGGATCAACTGCGTGGCCTTCCCCGACGACGGGGCCGCCAAGCGCTTCTCGGGCATGTTCCTGGACATGGACCTCGAGATCATCGTCTGCGGGAAGACCCGGGGGGAGGGCGACGCCCGGAGCGTGACCATCCAGGACGGAAACGCCGACGGGAAGCACATTGTCATCGTCGACGACCTGGTCCAGACCGGGGGGACCCTGTACGAGACGGGCCGGGTCCTGGAGGAAGCCGGGGCCGCCAGCGTGAACGCCTTTGTGACGCACGGGGTCTTTCCCAACGAGAGCTGGAAGCGGTTCAACAAGGGCGGCGACCGGGCCTGCTTCGAAAAGTTCTGGGTCACGAATTCCATACCGACGGTCACGAACGACCTCCCGGAGGAGGACGGGATCTTCGAGGTCCTGGACCTCCTGGATCTGATCATCGACGACCTCGATCACTACAACTCCATCTGATCGGACCGGGGCCAAACAATGTCCAAAACGAGCGGCTTGGAACGGAAGGGAACAACGACCGGAGCGACCAAGGACTCTTTGGTTGCCCCTAGCGTGCTACCGCAAGAAGGAAGGGCGTTCTCGCCGCTGGTTGCTACTGTGCGCACGGTATTGGAACGAATGGCAAGAAAGTCGAATGCCGGAATCTTTCTACCATCTCTACTCGATCGAAATGGTTCACCTAGTAGTTTTATGGGCGAATGGATCTGTGGGTATAGGCATGGAGGACGATTCTTGGTGCTGCAGGTATCCGAGCGTATCTTCTCATGGAACCTGCTAGTGTACGGTTTTGTCGTTTCAGAGAATACAATTCGTTCCGATCATCCACAATGAATCACTAAAAATAAGAAAGAAATAGTGATCGGCATCCTATTACAATATTTGTGCGATGCATCGTATTGTAGTGTTCTATATACTGTCTTGCGTTGCAACCTGGTGTCCTACCGGTACGCGCCCTCGAATTACTTTTGCTTCTTCGACTTCTTTTTCTTCTTTGCTGCTTTCTCTGCGGCCTTTTCGGTTGCTTCGGAATCCGTCTCTTTTTTCTTCTCCTTTTTCGTTTTCTTTTTCGGGGGCTGGGCCTCTTCCTCTTTTTGCTTCTTTTCTTTCTTGCTCTTTTTCTCAGTCTTGGATTTCGATTTGGATTTCGATTTACCTTTGGGTGGCTCCTCTTTCGGCGGGGAAGTGTTTTTGTCGCTGTCGCTGTTGCCGTCCTCGTCCGAGGAGGATTCGGTGCGGGGCCGTTTCTTGCTCGCCCCGGACTTCTTTTTCGTCGCCTTTGGTTCCTTTTCCTTTTCGTCCAGCTTTTGTGTGCTGGCCTCTTTTTCGGCGCGCTTCGCCCTTCGCTTCTCCTCCAGCTTGGCCTGTCGCTTGGCCTCGATCTTGGCCGCCAGCTTGGCGGCCTTTTTCGCGGCCTTGCGCTCTTTCTTGGTCATTTTTCCCGAGGAGGACGACGACGCCGAGACGACGGCGTTTTCGTCGTCGTCGGCGTGGAGACTGTCGGAGAAATCGCGCTTGATCTGGCGTCCGTCCCCGTGGTCGAACCTTGCGGTCGGGTCGTAGGTCCCCTCCCGCACAAAGGGTTCGTAGAGGACGTTGTTCGGGAGGCCGTCCGACCGGCCGGAAGAGGCCTTTTCGCTTCCGCCGCCCTCCACCGGCCGCTGGTTTCCGGCGGCGTCCCGGTGATTCGTCTTGGCCCAGGAGTAGCCCCCCCCGCCCGAGCCGGTTCCGAGGCCCCTCCTGCCTCCGTGCCCGGCGAGGGAATCGGCGAGGGCTTGCAGTTTTGTTTCCTCCATGGTTGGTTTTTGTTGTTTTGTTTTGGCACCGGTTGCGCTTGCTGTGGGTGGTGTGGTGTCTCGGATGCTTGTGTCGCTGCTCCGCAACAAACGAACAAACCTATCGTTGAACAATCCTACCGTACTGTCCCTCCGAAAGAAAACAGACGCGGCAGAAAAAAAGTGGAACAAAAAAAGTTTTCGTGGTTGTTCCTGTTCCAATTGAACCGGTTGGTTCGTATCGAATCGGTAGGTTTTGTCACCTCGATCTGGCCTTCCCACCTCTCTCACCAGACACCAGAAATGGATACCCATGACTCATACATACGAAACCTATTCTTGTACGTCTCGGCGCCGAAGCAAACATCGATGCGTGTTTGCCTTGTGAAAAGTTTTCTAAAAAACAGTCCGTCCATCAACCGTTCCAAATCGGGGGGTCACGAAATCACGAAACAAGTGTGAGAGTGTGGGGTACCTGGTACCCAAGTACTTACTCGTACGAAGGACGGAGAAGTAACGCATCCGATAGAGCGAGAAACAAAAAGACCTATCGGTGTGCGCACGAGTGCGAGTACCTCTTCCTACGCAACAATTCGTACAATAGTACAGGACGTTGGGGTTAGCATTCCACTAAAAAAACTCCACCTGCTGGCATCGCTACTACGGCTGCAACAGCAACGACCATAACCGAGAACTCAACTTGTATTGTAAGTGGGCAAAGTTGGTGGACCACGGAGGACGCGTTGTGCGATGATGGATGCCTTCGAGCACCGAACTCTCGATGCGGACCGCGTTGCCGAGCAGAGGGGAGCAGCGGCGGCGACGGGTTGCGGCGTTCGGTTCGGTTCGGTACGCTCCGCTCCGATCCGATCGGTCATTTCTTGCGCGGCAGGCCCCCGGGGGTCCCGAATCGTCCGGATCGTCGCTTCACCACTTTTTTGCGTGTGGATGGAATGTGTCGTTGCGCTGTCCTCCGGATCGAGGGGAGCGGGGTGCGAACGGACTCGCGGCGTTCCCATCGATCGGAGCAAACAATCGTCTCGGGAGTCTTCCCCTGCGTGAAACTAAACTACCGTGTTTCTTGGTTGCTAACACGGCCGTCTTTGTGTTCTCTTGCCTTTCTTTTTCCTTTCGTGGATGCCCGCCGTTGGCTTGCTTCACCATAACACAAAACGCCACACAGAAAAAAAACCAATCGATCAATATGGAGAACAAGGAAGGATTCAACGAGACCATTGTCGAGCCCCTTCGGCAGTTCGCCAAGGACTCGGTGCACCTCGTCAAGAAGTGCACCAAGCCCGACCGAAAGGAATTTACCCGGATCGCACAGGCAACCCTCGTTGGTTTTGCCATTATGGGATTCATCGGGTTCTTTGTCAAGCTGGTGCACATCCCCATCAACAACATCCTGGTTGGGAACTAGGGGACACGCGGAACGGAGCGGATGGGAACGGAAACACACAAACAAAACCCCGATCCGATCCGAGCAAGAACAACCATGTACCACACCACACCACACCACACGACGACACAACCACACAACCTCCGGCGGCCAAAACCGGCGGGGCGCGGTTTGTATGTATTGTGTTCCATAGCATAAATCGATTCAAAACTTTTTAAACACACACCCGCAACCAAAGAAACGACTACGGCGGGACACACGTCCGAGCCAATGGACGGCACGCGTCCATGCATGCATGCAAACGCGTTTCGGACGAGCCGATAGCCCTCCGGCTTTTGTTTGCGGTTTGGCTTGAGATGGCAACGTTTGCGGTGCTCGTCTTGTGGTGCGTCCTGCCGTTCGCATGGTGCACACCACCGACGTGCGGTGGACAGCTACGAGCCGGGCAAACAGTTCTCTATTGTAGGCACTAGACAGACGGGCCAGCGGATTTGTGTGCGCATTCGATCGTTTCAACTACACTAGTGTATGGTACACCACATTCCTACAATTATTCGTCCGCCGAGAATGGTCCGCCGAGAATGGTCCGCCGTCGTGCCCCTGTTCCGACGAGCGACGGCAAACCCTGTCCTGTCCTGTCCCGTCCCGTCCCGCGGTTCCAATGCGACGTTTGAGTCCCTGCCGGAATTCGTCCGGACAACAACGATTCTTTGGTTTTGGGATCCGTTGCGAGATCTCTCGTTTCCCGTCGCATTCGGCACGGCACGGCGCAATGCATTCCAAACAACCGTTCTGCCCACCAGCCGGAATCGATCTGCCTCTCCGGGTCGTTCGTTCTGCTTGACCAAAGCCAATTCGATTCGATTCGATTCGATTCGAKGCGAGGAACAAAACGAACGAATCAATTGTACCTGTACTGTTTTGGTCAGCGTTCGTTTCGTTTCGAAAGTTCCACGCGAGCGAAACCAAACGAATCCGCATCAGCATCCTCATCCAACCATTTGAATTTCGTTTTGTGTCGAATGGAATCCAATCCAATCCAATCGAATGCAATCCAATCCAATCCAATCCAATCCAATCCAATCGAATGCAATGCAATCCAATCCAATTTCCAATCCAATCCAATCAACAAGCATCCCCTTCGCCGCCGTCCTCCTCCTCCTGGTCCTCCTCCCCCCCGCGGCCAAAGTCCACGGTAACGGCCTCCACGGTCCGCACGTGTTCCCGGACCTCGATTCCCGCGCACCGCAGCATGGCCCGGCTGGCCTTGCAGCCGTCCGTGTCGTGGTACTTGTCCTCCAGGTAGACGACGGCCCGGATGCCCGACTGGACGACCTTCTTGGTGCAGTGCTCGCACGGAAAGAGCGTCACGTAGAGGGTCCCCCCACGGACGCGCGGCGAGCCGTAGCCCTCCTTGCTGTTGAGGATGGCGTTGACCTCGGCGTGGGTGACGTAGACGTACTTGTTGAAGATGGCCTGGGCGTTGGCCCTCCCCCACGGCATGAGGTCGTCGTCCAGGCCGGTCGGCATGCCGTTGTAGCCCAGGCCGACGATCCGGTTCTGGCCGTCGACGATGCAGGCCCCGACCTGCGTGCTGGGGTCCTTCGACCGCTGGGCCGTCAGGAGGGCGACGCTCATAAAGTAGTCCTCCCACGACAGGTAGTCCTCGCGCCTGCCGCTGTGGGCTAGGAGGCGCTCGGCGTCGCTTCCGGGGTCCGGCAACAGCGCGTCGTAGCCGGTTTCTTCCCTCAGGACCCGGGCCGCCTCCCGCTCGGTGTCCGTGGGAAGCCGTTCCGCCCTCTTGCCGGTGGGGGGGTGCTTCGGGGGGGGAAGGGGTCCTTTTCCCGGGGCGCCAAAGCAGAGCCGGAGCGACGGGGCCCGGGGCCGGTGGTAGCGAACAGCGATGCCGGACAAGAGGAGCATGGCGTTGCTGGCGTAGTCTTCCTGCTCTTGCTCGGTGAGCTGCCGGAAGGCCTCGGCCTCGCCGTTGTCACTGCCACTGCCATTGTCATTGCCTCTGTCCTCGCCCTCGGACTCGCCGAGCGCCCCGGGTCCGTGGATGGGAGGCTCGTCCGTGGTCTGGAGGACGACCAGTTCCCGGATGCCCGACTGGATCATGACCTTGACGTCGTCGCTCCTCGGAAAGGCCGTGGCGTACAACCGGCAGCCCGACAGGTCCTGGCTCCCCTTGTTGAGGACCGCGTTGGTGGCGGCGGTGCAGAGGTAGGGGTGCTTCGAGGCCAGGTAGCCGCTGGCCCCACTCCCGCTTCCCTCTTGCTGGTCCCCCCAGGGAAAGACCGTGTCGGGGCAGCCCCGGGGAAAGCCCGAGTAGCCAATGGCGACGATCCGGTTGGAGGCATCGGCGATGCAGGCCCCCTCCGCCCCGCTGGGGTCCTTGGACCGCAGGCTGCTCAGGACGGCGATCCCGAGAAAGTAGTCGTCCCAGCCCAGGTAGTCCCCGCGCTTGGGGGTCTCGTCGGTGAGCTCCACCATGCGCATCCCCCGCGGGAGGAACCGGCCGAGGGGCGTGGTGGCCTTTCTCGGCGGATTCCCCGGTCGCGCCGGCGTGCTCGGATCTCCGTTCGCAGCGTTCGGATTCGCGGCGTCCCCGTTCGCAGCGTTCGGGTTCGAGGCATCCCCGTTCGCCGCTTCAAAGGCGCCGGAGAGGTTTCGCTGCGGGGTCGCCATGGTCGTGGCTCTGCGTGTGGCTCTGCGTGTGGCTCTGCCTGTGGCTATACTCGTGCTTGGATGTCCCGGTCGGTCTTGGTCCGGTACCGAGATCCTCGGAGACGGCCTCCGTGGAACGGGCGGAAGACCCAAGGCGGACACCCCGAGCCCGCACCGTGGCGCGTGCGAAGCCGTGCGATGGGGGTCCTCGTTCCGGGCGCAAGCCGCGAGGAGGACCAGCAGGGCAAGAGGCCGGAACCGGGTTCGCCGCTGGCCCGGCACGGAGGAATCCGGGGCGCTCTGGTTCCCGGGAATGGTGGAGGGCGGGGAGAAGACAGAACCGGGGACGAGGCGCGCAACGGTTCGGGTCCTGCTCGGGGGAACGGGAACGGGCAAACGAATGGTATGTGTGTGTGTGGGTAGGTACGTTGTTTGTTGTTTGTTTGTTGTTTGTTTGTTTGTTCCTTGCTGGTTCGTGCTGTTGCGTGCAAGCAGCGAAAGAGCAGCGACCACGGTGCCGAGCGATCCAATGGCCAAAGCAATACAGTAGTGTAATGCGGTTGTCAATCCTGTTGCGATTGCACCTTGGCCATTGACAAAGGATACCACAAGATATTCGATATTCATTGTATTACGGAGCGGCATCATGCCGTACGGTACGGTACCGTAGAGAAATGTACTGGTACTACCAGAACTTTCTGTCCATTCATGACAACCAGTACGGACTTCTGCTCAGTACCGTAACAAACTACGAAGTACCCGGTACTGGCCAACCAAAAGTTGCCGAAACACAGGCCAACTCTTTCCATGATTCCCTGATGGGCCGGAAGATATTTTGATTACAGTAGAGACTGCGAATGTTCGAAACACATACAGTATGCTACGTAGGTAAAGTACATAACGGCCGCCTAGAAAGTACGTTAGATGATGTTCATACCCACAGGCAGGGGTCATAATTTAGACTGCCCACAGGTACGTTCATACTCAGACAGGTACGTTCATACCCAAACAGATACGTTCATACCCAGACAGGTATGTTCATACCCGGACAAGTATGTTCATACCCAGACAGGTACGTTCATACCCAGATCGGTACGTTCATACTCAGACAGGTACGTTCATAC